>PNEQ01033465.1:0-30952 GCA_003012365.1 Medauroidea extradentata | reverse complement strand
AGTGAATTCCACTGTGCCCAATATGCCTTAGTTGTAGCACTCTTCTCAGATAGATCCTGCCATTCTGGCCGGTGGTCCTGCTCTTTCCAATCCAGTATTGGGCACAAGTCTGGGTCACTTTGTTGTTCTTCTCTTATCTTGTCGTCAGTCCAGGAGAACTTCTTATCGGCTGTTGATGCCTGAAGCCTGGTTGTTCTGATATAGCGGACCCCTCCACTTTTCTCCTCTTGCCGTTCGCAATGGCGACAGTTGGGGTCACAAGGTCTGCGAGATAACGCATCTGCATTATTGTGGGAGCGACCAGCACGGTGTTGTATATCAAAGTTGTATTCTTGAAGGTGTTGTATCCATCGAGCTATTTGTTCTTTGGGATTCTTGAAGTTCAGTAGCCAGCGTAGAGCAGCATGATCTGTTAGCAAAGTAAAGTGTCTGCCATATAAGTAGTGATGGTAATGTGATATGGACTTCACCATTGCCAATAGCTCCCTGCGATTGACACAATAATTTCTCTCTGGTTTCTGCAATACTTTGCTGAACTATTCTAGCGGCTTCTCTACTCCATCTTGAACCTGAGATAGCACAGCACCGATGCCTACATCACTCGCGTCTGTGTCCAATATAAACTCGCCTTTACTATCGAGGAAGCCCAAAACTGGAGGGGAAATTAAAACTTCTTTTAATTTTCTGAAAGAGGTTTCACATTCAGGCGTCCACAAGAATTTTCTTTTGGCTTCAGTAAGCTCATGCAGTGGCTTCGCAATCGTAGCAAATCCATTTACAAATCGCCGATAATAAGCGCAGAGTCCAAGAAAGCTCCTCACCTGTGTCCTGTCTGTTGGCTGTGGCCAATCTTTTATTGCCCTGGTTTTTTCTGGGTCAGTCTGGATTCCATCAGCTGATACCACATGCCCTAGGAAACTAACTTTCTTTTGGAACAGGTGGCACTTCTTGGGAACCAGCTTCAGATTTGCAGCAGCCACTTTCTGGAACACAGAATCTAATCTGGCAAGGCAGTCTTCAAATGTTTTACCTGTGACCACGATATCATCTAAGTAAACTTGGCAAATATCTAGAGGTAGGATCTTTTCCATTATTCGTTCGAAGGTAGCAGGGGCATTGCATAGCCCAAACGGCATGACTTTAAACTGCCAAGATCCTTTCCCTTGCACAGAGAAGGCTGTCTTCTCCCTGTCCTCTTGCGCCACCTCGCATTGCCAGTAGCCATTCTTCATGTCAAGTGTAGAGAACCATTGTGACCCTGTCAAGCTGTACAGTGTGTCATCAATCCGGGGGAGGGGGTAGCAGTCCTTTTTGGTCAAATCATTCAGCCGGCAGTAATCCACACAAAATCTTGTGGACCCATCTTTCTTCTTAACTAACACAACAGGTGATGACCAAGGGCTGACCGACGGCTCGATCACATCCAAGTCCTTAATTTCTTTCAAAATGCCATCCACAGTCTCTTTTGTAGCCAGAGGTAGTTGTCTTGGGGGTTGCTTGATTGGTCTAGCTTCCCCTGTATCAATGTGATGTTGTGCAGCAGATGTTCTGCCAAGGTCAAGTGGCCCACATGAAAAAGTTCTCTTGTTTTTCTTCAGAAGTTCTGCAACAGCCTTTTCTTGTCTCCAGTTCAGATTTTCTCCAGTTCTAGTCAGTAGTTCCTTGAGTGATTCTGGCATAGTGCCATTAAGGTCGCCTGACTTCATGGCTTCTTTGTCAGTTGTAGTTATTTGGGAGACTTGTTTGCACACACCTATTATGGCCCCCTCCTCAAGTTGGATTGCCCTGTTCGACAAGTTGACCATTCGAACAGGTAAATTTCCACAACTCGGCGAAACCAACGTTCTTGCTACCACCACCTCATCAGGTAAGCTGCTTCCTCTTCTCATATGTTCGACCAGAGCTACACGCCGCACAAAATTGCCTCGACACCGTGCAGGGATGACAATCTCACTGGAAGCTGGTAAAACAGTTGTCTCACAACAGACTACCTGGCAACTGGTTGGCGAGGGCAGTTCGCATCGTCGCATCATCACCAGTTTTCGGTTACCAGCCCTTAATTTTCCTGACCGAGTATCTATACAGCACTCCAACTTGTGCAAAACATCCAGGCCTAATAAACATTCATCTTCTATGTCGGCTATGTACACTTCGTGCTCAATGCAGAGGTCACCCAACTTCAACTGTACCTTTCTCTTCCCCTTTACTGGAGTGGTCTCGCCTGTCACTGTAGTCAGAAAGCTTTGTTTGTAATTGTGGATCCGTGACTGCTGGGGATAAGGCCCCAATATGTCCGGTCTGACAACAGTAATGGTTGCTCCAGTGTCTACAACCTTATGGCAAGAAACATTATCCAGACTGCCCTCCACTAGGATTGCATTAAAATCTTGTTTCACTGAGCGTATTTGAAGAAATACTGGGGCCTTAACTCCTGCAGCCACCGGCATTCGCCCCTTAAGACCGGTGTTTACGTTTCCCGAGGGCTGGCCGGATCGGGCAGCCTCATCCTGCTCTTGGCTTCTGTTTTTCTGTAACCTACGTGGACACTGGGCTCTGAGGTGTCCGGGTTCTCCACATTCCCAACAGCTTGGTCGCCCCTGTTGTCGAGGGCGGGATGTAATCGGAGTGAATTTGTTCTCAATTGCATTCATTATGGTTTCCATTCTCTTCAGGATGTTCTCTAGGCTGTTTTCTCTTTCGTCGCCCGTCAGTGCGACTGCCCGCACAGCACACCGAGTTGATGGTCCTCTTGCAGATTCGACCTCCAGTGCTCTGGCAGGGCATCCTGCATAGTCCTTGGGGCGGTCAGGCGCACTGCTTGGCACACTTCTACATCGGCGTTGGCATCGACGAAGAAGCCGACTGCTATGATGTCTCGTGCCTGCTCTGGACATCCCTCGAGCGACAAATGGGCGAGTCGCACAATGTCCTGCCACAACTCTTGCAGTGGCTCCCCTGATCTCTGCGTGCGGCTCCTTAGTTGGGCATGGTGGGCATGTCGCAAGTACTTGTCTCCGAAGCGCAGCTCCAGGGCAGTAACTAATGTCGAGTATTCCAGCCGTTGTTGTTCTGGAAGCGACTGGAGTATACTGAGGGCAGGTCCCCTCAGTACAGCTGCAAGATTGTATCCGCGTTGCTGGTCAGACCAACCATTTATGGTTGCCACAATCTCGAACTTGTTTTGGTACTCTCGCCATGGAGTCTGGCCATCGAAAGGAGCATGCTTGACAGAAATCCCTTTTCCAATAATTGATGCAGACACACTAGATGCAGAAACATGTTGCAGCCCATTTCCTTCCTGGTTGTGAGTCACACTACTGCCTGGTTCAAACTTCGTGGTCTTCTCTTCGCTGCCTCCAGGTATTGATTCAGCAATGACCTTATCTTCTCCGGTAACAAGAAGGCTACCTTCTTGACGCTGACGAAGTTCTTGCAGCTCCTTCCTTAGATCATTCATTTGCTGTTCCACCTTATCGTTTACAGCCTCTATTTACTGGTACACCATTTCTTTAACATCGTCTATTTTTCTGTCCACCACTTCGTTCACTTCGTCTACCTTTTCACTTACACTATCTACAAGATTACTAACATTCTCTATTTTTTTATCAACATTTTCATTTACACTATCTATTTTCTTATCAACACTGTCTTAGACTGAATTCTTTTGGCCGCTTAATTGGCCACTTATTACCTCAAAGAGGGCCTTTATTGCTTCTATTTCCGCAGACATGCTTCTTGTAAACATTCACATTTACAATTTAAATTTATACACAACATTTATACAGTGGCTTAATTTAAACAAATAGTAATTGTGTGCAATGATTAGACAAACAGAATTAATTATTCAATTTACTGTATGCCTCTATCCCACTTCTGACACCAGTGTTACAAGTTTGAGAGCACAAACTTTTTATGTGGGCAATTCCCATGAGTTCTTTGGGATAGAGGTCTTATAATTACAAATAAAAGAGTTAAATTAAGTACTGGGTTTAATAGCTCACAAAGCTACGAAATGCACAAAACAGTAATCAACTAGAACTCTCACAACACAATTAGTTATGCACACAATTACTCCTGTGTCACAGACACGTTAATTAACTTTGACAATTAAAGCACAAGAAAAGTCTACCATCAATTAATTAAACACTATAAAACACAATAAAATTCAGTCATATATCCACTCAACAGTATTTCTAATAATGACAATGTACAACCTTATCAGTCCGAAGTGGTGATGGCTCACCATGTGCTGCGTAGCACCCCGAGTGCATCGCTGTCTTCACTCTTGAGGTCTTCTGTTCGACTCCCGTCGCGCACCTCCTCTTCGCCTGTCAGCCCGCCGCAGCAGTCCTCTTGTATCGCCAAACACTGCTCCGAAGGTAGCCCACTGCCGCCTCACAGTAGACTTTGATGTCACCAAGATGTCTTTACCAGTCTCTCTTCACAGGCGTAGCACCTTCCTCTAGCACTACAAATAGCGAACTCCCCTCAAATGTGCCGATTATGTGCTTTTATACTAGCCCAGACAGTCGGGTGTTCCCCGCATTACAGGGGTCTAAAAATAGATATTTCATCATGTTTCGGATGTGCTTGTAGTCACGTCGGCCGCCCTCGAAGGGTTAAGACGCAGGTGGGACAGGTATCTATGACGTAGTTTCGGTGGGATTCCCACTATGAGCCACCCGGTCTTTGAATCATCGGCCAGCCCTCAAGGTGTTACGAAACAGCAGCCGACCACTGGCTTCCATGTACATGGCACGCAACAATATAAACAATTTTAGAACACAAAAGCACATACAACGTCTATATGAAGTATACATTTATAACAAATATAAATTACAATATGTTTTAAGTTACTGAAAAATATCACGAATTTGGCGACTCACATGGAGATAAAGTTGCACTTGAAGCTGAGGAGTCTACTGAAACAGATCTTTCGTTAGTAGTGTCTGAGGTATTCAGTAAACGATGTGTGAGAGTAGGTAAGGCCTCATTAGGCCTAGCTGTGTACTCTGTTGTTACTGGAGCTGGTAAGCCAACATGAACTGCCGGGGACAGGTGAAGGACATCTGCAGGATATGATGTTGGCTCTGGATACTGCTGAGGTGTTGATGGGGACCAATTGTGGAGAATGTGTGGTGCATTCGTGCCCTGCTGGTAGCACTGCCCGAATTATGGGTCTCAGTATGCTATATATTGGAGGGGAGAGGAAATGGTTGATTCTGTCTTTGCTGAATAACCCGCATTATTTCCATTTTCGTAGAAATGTCATGGTCACGAATTTTCTTCATTTCTGGTAGTAAGGACAGTAGAAATAACCTATCTTCGTCACATTCGGCTAATGATTATTTTTCCTCTCTCCTTTTTAGTGACAATGTTAACACCTGATGCAACTCTTCATCGCGACTGGCTGATTTTGCTCCCTTATTGCGCTTTTGTGGTAGTACATCACTCGAATATGGCCCTAGATTTGTACTAGCAGTTTCTTGAGTGCTAGTTCCTTCAGTTGTGATTGCTCCTGCACACTTGCTTAAAAATGTGCACTGCTCGAAAAAGACATAGTGAGATTTGTGTTTAGCAGAAGAGCCACTTGGGACACTCTTCAACCATCTAAGTTCCCTGCTGTAACTTTCTCTAATGTTCTTCCATTTATTTTGTAGACTGAAACCTGAAAATACAATACTGTTTCATATTGTAAATAGATTTTTGTACTTTCTAAAATAGGTTGTAATTGTTTAAACTAGTAATCAAATATATTTGTATATGTGAAATATATGTTCTTCAAAAACGTACAAATTAATATTTGTGATGGTAAAAAGTCAATTGAGAGCTGAATTTACTTTTTCCAAAAGCAGGAAATATACTTGTAGTACTCCGGTCTGCTACTGCAATGTGAATGAAAAAAATTAATTTACACGGGATTAAGTAAAAATGTTTAGGCAACGACAGCAATTTAAATAGAACTGAAATGCAAAAACTGATTTGTAGCCAAACACATTGTGCATTGCATAAAGTATTGACATTTTATTACAAAGATATTTGTATGTAAATTTTCGCAAATATAGTACAAAAGTGCTTATTTTACATACTTTTACGGAAATATTGTATTTGTAATATTAATAATAAAATTTACGATAGTGATATATTATTGTTGTGGAGTGTTATTTAATTCCTATTGTAACATTGTTTTTACTGTGCAGATATCTGGCAAGTGGATGTTCGTTTGAAGACCTACATTATGTCTTCCGACTGGAAGAGTCTACAGTAAGAAAAATTGTGCATTAAGTGTGTGACGCAATATGGGACACTTTGAAAGACATCTGCTTAACCGAACCAATTAAAGGAGATTGGCTCAATATTGCTGAAGGATTCAAACACCACGCTAATTTCCCCAACTGCATAGGCACCGTAGATGGAAAGCATATCAGGATTATAAAACCAGCCCATTCAGGATCGCTACACAGAAACTATAAACACTTTTTTTTCTATCGTCTTACTTGCCGTGTGCGATGCGGAATACAATTTTGTAGCTGTAAATGTTGGAGCAGATGGGAAAGAGGGCGATTCGACAATCTTTAAGGATTCTAACTTTTACAGAGCCTTGATAAATCATGAACTTAATGTACCAGCAGAACACCCAATTTCCCAAACCAGTAATGTGCCATTTCCTTTTGCATTAGCTGTGATGTAGATTTCCAGTTGTCAGACCATCTCGTGCACCCTTATGTAGGCACAAACCTAACAACAAAGAAAAAAAAAATATTAAACTACAGACTATCAAGGGTAAGGAGATATATTGAATGTACGTTCGGCATACTTGTTAATAAATGGCGGATTTTCCACCGGCCTTTAAATGTTAAGAGGGATTTCGCTATAAAAATAGTGCAAACTTGTTGTGTATTACAAAACTACATACGATGTAGAGATGGTTTTCGATTTGAGGAAACCCTTGCAGTTCCTGGACTATAAAATATTCCATTTGGAGGAATTGCTAGAGGGAGCAGGCGATCACAGTTTAGCAGATTACTTCATGAACGACGGACAACTTCAGTGGCAACATCAATTCATTTAACCTTTTGTAAATTTACAAATTAAATTAGTGTTCTTGAAATTGTACACATTTGTGACCGATTTATTTATGCATACTTAGGACTGTGTAGATAGACATTGTAGAACTATAATGTTACATGGAATTGTATTGTTAGTGTTATAAATGCATTTTTTTTCTAGCCCTTACTGAAGTTAAGTTTATTTTCTGTACTCACCCAATTCGCTTTTTCCTTTCGCATCGAGTTCTCTGCCTCCGAAACATAAAACAATTGCTTCCCAGCAGGTCTTTTTCAAATCACGCTTATGATACTCATCGGAAGTCACTACATCTGGAGTATCCATAATAGTACTGCCGTACACCGCCACTGCCGCGATAGCACTGGCCGTGCCCTACTACTGTCGCGCAGTGTGCTGCCTGTCATGCTGAGTCATGCACCCTAGTGGCTGCGGCGACCAGCTGGCCGCCTGTGCAGCTGCGGCCGCCTTGAGGCCGCGACGAAACGTCTGGCCACTGCGGCATGTGTGCGCTGTTTCATTTGCTGACACGCACTTTCAGGTCGCCTCGACCTAGCCCTAACTCGTTTTGCTGTGGTCCGCGCTCCTCAGCAGATTCCACGCATGGCTCGGCTACGCTATCCTCACCTAACATCAGCGCGACGCCACGGATTCCAAGCTCGCCAGCCACGTACCCGCCATGCGATAACTAGCACTGGAAGCAGCCTGAGCATCCCACGCGTCATTATTACAGCCACAGGTAGGCGACACGGACCGCATCCAGGTCCGCGCCGGCCCACGCTACATGAGACTATTAAACCTCTCACCGAAAACTTATATATATACAGGATGAGGATGCTAACTGTTTAAAGCTCCCCGCAGTGACATTGGGGACTCCGAGACAAGTGATTCGACATAAGACCTGTAGGGTCCAAACGGACGGGAAAGGCCCGAAAATTTGCCATGACGTCACATCCGGTGTGTCCGCATCGGGCGCATACGAACGAGTATTCAAAGGAGTTCCTTCGATCCAACCTGTCTCTGTGGCTCAGTGTCTGTGTCAGAACCTTGTAAACTTGTGGTCCGAGGTTCGTGTCCCAGGGTCGACAATTTGTTGTCAACGTTACTTTTTGCAATTTTAACTTACTTCAACGGTTATTTCTTTGTAACCCTTTGCTGCATAATTTATTTTATTTTGTTTTAGCTGTGTTCTACATTTTTCGTTTACAGCCCCATTAGTTTGTATTTGTTTTATGCCTGTTCGATAATGTTGTTAGGAAAGACAAGCTGTTGGCTCGGTGTGCACGTTTGCGGACAAGTTTGTATCAATTGTTCTCTATCATAAAGCTTACGGGGACATTGTTATGATATTTTAAACAAGGAATCACCGAACCGGTACAACGTACATCTTTTTAACTAATCAGTCCTAATAATGTACATAATGGGCGCAATAACTCATTAAGACAACAGACACTATCCTAACAAGGAATTGCTTGTAAGTTAACGTGTCAAATGATGCAGAATTACGACAAACACTTCATTGTTTACAATAACGAAGAAGAAAAAAAAACCTGGCCGTCTCGCATAAGATTGGAAATTGGTACGAAGGGTCGACACCCAAGCACTGGTGAATGGGACAACTGTGTTGCCAGCGTGGTCTGCCCATTGACGGCTGGTAAACTCACAACTGTGTGTGGCTATGGGATGTCGCAGCGAAAAAGCCGGCCTCGTGTTTTGTTTCTGTCGTCGCTGTTAAGAAAGGTGCTGTGTGATAAAGGCCCCTGAAGATGAACCGGTTCACATTTATCGAAATGGCAGATATGCATCTGTGTTTTGGTGAAGCCCCTTCAAATGCAAATGCAGCAAGATGCCTGTACTCACAACGATTTCCTGGGGGTGTTTGTCCAAGCCATGTTTACTTTTCTACAGTGGATCGTAGACTTCGAGAAAATGGGTCTTTTGAAGTAAGTACATGCTGTGTTGATACTGATTTCAAATGCCGCGTTAGTCACCGATAAAATTAATTAGGACGATTGTTTTAGGTTCGTCAAGAACGAGCGGCTCGGCGGCATGCCCAGAACAGGATCGAAGACGCTGTGTTAGAGTCCGTTGACAATGACCCTGGTACCACTACCCGTCGCGTTGCCGGACAGTTAGGCGTTGATCAAAAAACAGTTTGGAATGTATTGCATCAGTATGGGTTCCACGTGTACCACAAAACAAAAGTACAAAAGCTTCACAGACGGGATTATCCGTTGAGACGTGCATTTTGTGAGCGATACCTGGACGAATGCCGTCAGAATCCCGAGTTTCCTTCTTTGGTGTACTTTTCGGATGAGGCAACATTCAATGAGGATGGAATATTTAACTCCAAAAATAATATCTGTTGGGCCGTCGAAAATCCCCACGAGAGCTACGAACGTGGCCGGCAAGAAAAATTCAAGGTCAACGTATGGGCAGGTGTTGTAGGGGACTATCTGATAGGACCATACATTATACCAGAAAGACTAAATGCTGATAATTATCTGATCTATCTGAGAGATGTGTTACCCTAGCTTTTGGAAGAGGTTCCCATCCAAGTTCGGCGAAACATGTGGCCGCAACATGACGGTGCGCTGGCACATAGTGCCAGACGGGTACGGAACTACCTCAATGATACCTACCCTGGACGATGGATAGGATGTTTTGGTCCGTTTCCTAGGCCAGCACGATCCCCTGACGTTACTCCCCTTGATTTTTTCTTTTGGGGCGCCATGAAGAATTTGATTTACAAGACGCCTGTTCAAGATGAACAGGATCTTGTCGCACGGATTGCCGCCGCCGCTCTCGAAATCCGAGATAATGCAGGTATTTTTGGCCGCGTACGAGAGACGATGTTGCAGCATGTCAATGCGTGTATTGCAGCTGGCGGCGCCAACTTTGAGCAATCCTTGTAAATAATGATAGCGCGGCGAAAGTTGTCTTTATTTTGTTGTTATTGTAAACAATGAAGTGTTTGTCGTAATTCTGCGTCATTTGACACGTTAACTTACAAGCAATTCCTTGTTAGGAAAGTGACTGTTGTCTTAATGAGTTATTGCGCCCATTATGTACATTATTAGGACTGATTAATTAAAAATAAGTACTTTGTACCGGTTCGGTGATTCCTTGTTTAAAATATCATAACAATGTCCCTGTAAGCTTCATGATAGAGAACAATTGATACAAACTTGTCCGCAAAAGTGCACATCGTGCCAACAGCTCGTCTTTGCTAACAACTTTATCGAACATGCATAAAACAAATACAAACTAATGGGGCTGTAAACCGAAAATGTAGAACACAGCTAAAACAAAATAAAATAAATTATGCAGCAAAGGGTTACAAAGAAATAACAGTTGAAGTAAGTTAAAATTGCAAAAAGTAATCTTAACAATTAATTGTCGACCCTGGGACACGAACCTCGGACCGCAAGATTACAAGGTTCTGACGCAGACACTGAGCCACAGAGACAGGTTGGTTCGAAGGAACTCCTTTGAATACTCGTTCGTACGCGCCTGATGCGGACACACCGGATGTGACGTCATGGAAAATTGAAGGCGAATTTTCGGGCCTTTCCCGTCCATTTTGGACCCTACATGTCCTATGTAGAATCACTTGTCTCGGAGTCCCCAGTGTCACTACTGAGAGCTTTAAACAGTTAGCATCCTCATCCTATATATATATATATATATATATATATATATATATATATATATATATATATATATATATATATATATATGTATGTATATATAATACATACATACATATATGTGTGTGTGAAAATAGGAACAAGTCTGTTAAAGTAAGCAGCGAACTCTGTCAGATTCTTAAAAGTTGTAAGTATCTTTGTGAAGAGCAACCACAAATAATACTTATGTAACCTATATAAAGATGTAAATATTTCATCAGGGTGATTTACACCACATGTTTCTTATTTACATACCAATATTACGAGGTATGAGTGCACTGAAGCATTTAGTTCTTATTTGGTATTCCGTCGGAATAGCACAACTGATTTGCTTTGTTGAATTTCGTATTCGTTACACATAAATATTAATACGACACGTTAGTTTGACATGCTTATGCTTTTATAACTCTCTGATTGTATGTAGTTATTAACTACACAATGGAATAAATCCTTCATATTTTATTGTTAAATTTATATTCCAAGCTGAAGTTTATAATAAGTGTATTCGAAAACAAATACGAAAAGGAATATTCTTCAGAGCTTCTTTATAATGTTCAAAACACTACCTGTGACAATTCCCTACCCTGGAAATAATTATAAGTTCTGATTTCAATCGGGACCGAAAATACTATTTAGACATACTGAATACAAATTTTAACACAGAACGTAATCAGTATAATATTCACAGAAAAGTTTTCCTTTTTCAATGTTGACCATTTTCAGTGCAACACAAACTCTTCTTGATCGTAAATAATTTACCCTTCACTTTTAGAATTACTGTTCACAAAACCATTCTGCTGGCTGTACCTACCATCAGATTCCAGCATTGACCTTGAAATAACCTTCGCAGTATTAAAGCTGGCCTATGGCTGCAGCACATTAACCTCGAGTCAAATGTGACTGTCTACATTAGCATTGTAGTTCTTTAACTGCTGTAGAAGTATTTGCAGACGAAGCATAGCTAAATGTTACCAAACAGTGATTCTTAAACAGTTTACCTAGCACTGCGATTCGTACTACATATTATTCATTTACCAATGAAAATAAAATGAATTAATATATTTGGATGTTGTAAAATAATTTTGGTTAACAAATGAATACTGTCTCTATTTGCAAAACTTTGTTTTGAGTCCTGTTACCTGTAACGACCCAAAAATATTAATTATATCTAACAGTGAGAGTAATAAAAACCATATATTTTAACAAATATCTTAACTATCGTCGTCGATACTTTATTATGAGCGTCGTACAAATCAGCGTCTGTATGTATGTTGTATAGAGTTAGGTGAATTAATACTAACATTGTTATTAATTGATGATTTTGTTGATAGTTTAGCCCACTTGTAGTTATACAAGGAGGAAGATATATAAATTTAGTTTTGACATCCATTTAAGGATTTGCTGGTATATTTGCGTACCATAACTCCCTCTCGACAAGTATTTAAATAGAAGGGGAGTGGATTGTATATTATTTGTTTAATATATTGCATTATGTACAGAATTATCTCATTGTAATGTTTTACTTATTGTGTTATGTTGTCCATTGTATTTTTTCTGTTTTTTTTATTACTAGGTAGTGAAGATGACTAGTTATATAAGAATATGTTGGACACGACAAACTCTAAACCGGCCTTGGAGCAGAATTTTTGTTCGTGTGTAAATAAATAAAATTAAAAAAATATTTTGCTGTGATAAAAATTATAGAAAGACGATTAATTGTAATAGAAGAATTTGTAGCACTGAGTTAATAAAGTAATTATAAAATTGCTGAGACTAAATCTTTTGGTTGTCCATTAGTTAGAGGGGCTGGAGAACGATTCTGGGTAAATTCGTAAAATTAGGAGAGAAGCTGATTGTATATTCGTGCTAAATTACAGGAAGAGCACTAGAGTTTTTAAAATTGTCGGGAGGTAGAGTTATATTGTAGGACTGAAAGTTATCGCAATAAAAGCAGTGCTTTCATAGTTTTGCGGGCACGTTAAATTAACTAGAAAATTTGACTTTACAAGTAAAGCATATCTTCTAATAGTTGTTTTCTTATAATAAATAAACAGTGTTTAAGGCTGCACAACAACTTACACAAATATATTACCGTCAGAGTCGGAACAGAAGTGTGTGATACGACCAGTTAATTCTTTTTAATGTCCTGTTGTGCAAAACAAGTTAGCAATGTAACTTTTGTAAATGTGTTTTGACGTGGTAGTAATAAAATTGAATAGAAAATCATTGGTTGTAAAATAAGAGCTTAGGGTGCCATAGAGATGTTCTAGGGTACTATATTAGCTCATTTCCTTAAATCTAACAGTAACTCATTCGTTCTATTGAATTTTCAAATTCTTAACATCCAAACGAACAATTAAATCTTTTGGTTGTTCGCAGTGAATATCTGACGCGTGTAAAGTAGACTTACGTTTGTCCCTTCCTCTAACAGCGACTTCGCCTGGGCCTTATTTATAGTCACAGCAATATTGATGTTGTGTGGTAATTACAGGCTCTTTAATGTAAGAGGGTTATCGAATGAAATGCGTTGTTTACATAGAATTAAGACCGAGTTTCCCCGAGCTACAAACAACTGCGCTACGTAACGTCCAAGTTATTCATAATATTACTTTAAAAAATAAACTTCCTGGGCTCATAGATGCTGAAGAACAACACGTGTCACTAGAAATGTAGAATGAAACTCCTGTATAAATTATTTCTCTCTGGTCGTACTTGCTTTTCGGATAGTAATGCCTTAAAAGTTTACAAACTAAGTTTTCTTGTCAATAATTAAGTTATCTGATAAAACAAAATTCTTCTATTACTTTATTTTAGGTATTTAACGTAATCATCATTCACATGAGAACATTTCAATATCTCTTCTAGTTACAATAAATATCATCGGCTGATAGAAAACAAATGTAAAACTATTTAACACTTTTAGGTGTCAAATTTCGGATAAACTTAATTTCTTATTTTAAGTAATTGTACAAGTATCTAAGTGAAGAGAAAATCACGACGATAGCTGTTCGGTCAAAGCAAAATCGTTCATACGTTAAACATTTCAATCACCCCTGTACAGCACTGAGAGTTCAAATATTCAAAAATCTTAAAACCTTCTTGCGGCCGTTTACCTAATCATCATACTGACGTAAATATAAACTGAACATATATATATATATATATATATATATATATATATATATAGGGTATATCTTTATTGGTGTCAACTATTTTAAAGGACATGTTCCTTACATAACAACATGAAAAAAGTTTACATGAACATTATTCCACAAATCGATAGTTTGGGAGGAATTTAATTATTTATCCCCAAACAGGAAGGGTATGGAAAAGTAAAGTTTCAATAAAGACACGTAAAAGATGTTCACATCAAAATTCACAGAAAAAAATCGTAGATTAACATATCAAAAGGTTATCAAAATCCATTTTAATTTTTTTTAACTTTTTCCCAGGATTTGCTCCGGAGAAATGTAAAATATTTGACACCAATAAAGATACAGCCTGTATAGAAGATTTATTTAAAACACTGAAATTCTAAAATTCCTTTAATAACATTTTAGACTACTTTACTGGTGCCTCCTAGACGTGAAAAACACGAAAATAGTCTGCTATTTTCAAGATATATCGACGATTGATAAAAAAATTCGTTTCATCACGTTTCACCTCCTAAGTGGAGAATTTAGAAAATTCCTGAAATTACCTTTCTGGTATTTGAGCAAGCATTAGCCTTATACAAAAATCCCGTCTTTATATAACAGATCAATCGCTTCGATATAGCCTATATCAAATGTAAATCAAAAACACTTTTTTTCCTTTTCATTGCCTCTTTGGAGCCGAATTCGAAAAATATATTTTAAATAGCATTTTGTATATTTACATAATCATCAATCTAATGCAAAGAAAACTTCGACATCTCGATTGGTTTGAGGAATAATTGAAAACACTTTACCCGTATTTTCACACCCTTAATTATTAAATTGTGAAACGTCTCGGATTCCTGTGTTTGATATTTAGGATATACGTAACCAGTTGAAGTAAAATTCACGACGATAGCCAATTGGATTAGAGTTGTACAGACGCTGAAAATAACACATTTTCCCTCTTTTTACTCTTTGGGAGTCGAATTTGAAAAATCGAAAAATCGCTTTTTGGGTATCAGCAACATTTAAAAGTAAAAAAGGAACTCTGTATCCCGAAGGTTTCGGTAAATATCGATAGTTAATCGGAAACACGTCAGGTATTTTCTCCCCCTTAAAGGTTGAATTTCGAAAAACCCTTAAATTGGCTAATATGCTGTTTTTATGATTGACGATAGGCCGTCGGGTTCGAGCTACATAGACGAATCTTATGAAACACATTTCCCCACTTATCACCCTCTTAGGGGACGAATTTAGAAAAATCCCTTCTTAGTGCTCGCTAATTACCTAAAGAGAACCCATACAAAAATTTCACATTTTTAGGTCCAGCGGTATGGGCTGCAGTTTGACGGAATGACTGACTGACATCAGCCAGAGTTTTTTTATACATATCGATATCTGTTAGCCATATATTTAGATATATAACTATTTTAAGGCCTAAAATGTCTATTGTGTGATAATTTTGATCGTAATATACCGAACAGCATTTAAATTATTTATGTTGAAACGTCATAACGATTTTATTATTTCACATTTAACGAAACCTTTAATTCATAAAATTTTTGCAGTTCTACCTCTTCTTTGACCAAGTCAACCTCGTAAATTGCTTCGATTATATTGCCTTTTTCTTAACTATCAACAACTTAATAAAATAACACAAACTATTCAATGCATATACGAATACGATGCATTTAAAAACCTTAATTTATAAGTTTGTGTATATCATCATTTTTGATGCCGCGAGGTAACACTATGGCAAAAATTCGAGAAATATAAGTGTACGGGCGAATCATAATATTCGTTCGTTCACTTATCTGGTATTCCGGGCTGTTTGAGCGGTCAGTGCTTCCAAGTACTCAAATAACAAACATTTGTTGCGACCAAAGTACTGCTTAAAACTAATGCTTATTGTACCCTTTTCTTCCAAGAACTCGAGATCGCATTCTAGTGCAGTTCGTCTGTGGCCATATCAAGTGAAGAAATTTGGGTGGTTCGCACAGCTTTGGTCTTGACAGTTGGCGAGCATTTTTGCTATGTGGATGTGAAGCATCATAAGAATGGATGAGAAAGGAAAACAAAAAAATCAAAAAGCCACTGTGAAACACAATATTTAAAGGGAAAAATCTGTGCCAGATATCAAACCACGACAATTTTCTTTGAAAAAAAAAATAATGCGGTGTGACAAATTGAATCGTGTTTTTTCTCTCGACAGAATGCTGTTAACGATTTTTTAAGGATGTATCGTCAACAGTGTACCGATATTTGTCATTACCTACTTGTTAGAAAATATCTGAAGCTTGAATGTGAATCATATCAATTTAACAGCAATATTTTAAAAAAGTGTGTTTATTATAATTTTAACTCTAAACTTTAACTTTTGATGTTTTTTTTTTTTTTTTTCAATTATACAAAGACTGCTGTTTCGTGTTTACGAAGGCCCAAACTTATCATTACTGATATTGCAAACAAGCAAAAAACTTGCTTCATTTGTGATATAATTACGTAGCAACGAAATATTTCTGCAAGGAAAGTAGCTTAATACGTAACCTGTAACGGTTGTCCGTTGACGAAAAGTGATTCTCGAACTTGAATGTGACCCATTTAACCAAATTTTTTAGTTACGTACTAAAACGTGCATATCGATATCGCGAGAGTAAGCTTACATACGTAAAGACGTTGGCTTAGGAATGTGAGAAGTTTTAAAATAATATTTTAGAGTAAAGTTAAAGGAATATTAAAATATTAACGAAAACCATGCATAATGATCATCTTGGCCTTTGTGGGTGTGAAATATAACTAGCAAATAATTGATACTTAATTTAAAAAAAAAAGTAAAATAATCCTATTTAAACGTACGCAACAATGATAGGTAACAACGATTAAGGTTCGATTCTCGGATGAGTAAAATATGTCTTTGGCATTTAATTTTTATTTCTTAAATTTCTTTCGTACTGTGCGACAGTTATAAAGTATACGAAGAAACAGTTTCAGTGTGTTTCAAGTATATCGATAGTTCAGTTACTTTCAGAATGTAATTATTACTAAGCTGGAATGTGATCTCTATATTGACGAGACGTATCGCTACAGAGCATGTAAAACAAACTATTGAAAAGTGTGTTTTTTTAATATACTCAACTATTATGTAAACAATTTTGACGTGGGTTGTACAGAAGTATGGCTTTCATATTTTTTGACGTGCGCGGATTTGAGCATTAGTAAAAATGTACTGTTTTACAAAACTGTTAATAACTTTTTTCGTGCTAAATTAATATAAAATGATAAATAACTTCGTAATTTTGCGAATCGTTCTGAAAATGTTCATTGTCAAATTCCCTTTTTTCTTATACCAAACATATAAAGCCGAAAGTTCCAAATTAAAACCCCAATTCAATTGAACAATGTTGCTTTGTAAAATATGTTATATTTAATTCTGAGAGCATTTTGTTCGATTGGAAAAATTCTAGGTACCAATAATTCGTAACAAATGTAACTATGCCTATTTACACACAGATAGGTCGACTCTGCTAATAAACACTACAATAACCTAGTTAATAGTTACAATTAAATGAAACGTTGTAAGATACAGATAGTACTTGTTAACTTCATACGATTGGAAGGTTATGTAATATTCGTTTGAATGGCGATCAAGTTGAGAAAAACGATTATTTTGTATTTGTATGAAATAATGCTAGTATTTGCAGACGTTACTTGGTAGTGCAGCTTCCTTTTACGAAAAAAATAAATAGCTCACACATTTTCCCATAGTGGCATTTCGAATTTAACTACTACACGGGTTTCGTTCTTAGCCACTGTGAAGACCAATTAATATAATGAAATAAAAAATCATATTGAAACGAAAAGGTATTGGCATACCCATCAACAAAATTTAACTTCTGACATTTCTTTATATTTTAGCTACCGTATAAGGGATTCTTTTGAAATATAGCCAAGGTAGTCGATGCGTTTTTTTTTGCGTCACAAGGCATGGTAGCCAAGATTAGACTTTACCCCCCCTCCCCGCAGAACAGCTGTAAGGTCTTAATTAAAGAACATCTGTAGGGTATTTGTGAGAACAGAAGCGTGCATTAAGTGATTTAGACAGACGATAGTATCTAGACATTTAATATCTATTACAACACAATAGCTTGAAAAGTGACTGTCACGTTCACACACATCAACACCAAAACAGTGTGAACGAAATTGTAATTGCAGAGTATTTATAGATGAACTGCAACTCCAAAATCACCCATTAGTATTGAAAATGCTTCCCTAGTAGAGACACTGGTGCTCAGGTTATCAAACCTGGTGTGGAGCAATGGAAGACAGTTTATCATAGTTTTCAGTTTCATTGCATGCAAAGTTTTTGTCTGGACACTACCGACACAAATGTTCAATTCGTGTTTTTTTTTACAGCCAAGAGTGAAACATGTCCGGAGTTTGATCACGTAATCGACAGTCATGTCGGGGTATTCTGCCAGTTCCATTATTATCCTACAATGACACTTCATATTAAATAAAGCTGTTTAATCATTTTGAGCGATCATGTCATCCGATTGTGCTTTTGTTTTCCAAATGGAGGTGCCAGTTTAGGCCTGACTTGAATTTGTAAAGACATTAAAATACTATAGCAATATGAATATTATATAAAAAAACATTTCGTTGTACATCTGTAGTCCACCTTTTTTTTTCAAGAAGGGATTTCTGAGGAAAGTGCATGGTGATTTAAGGCCATGCTCTCTTGTCTCTGCTGTTATCGCGAATTATTTGTATAAGATTAAACGAGAGCAGATATCTAAAATATTTTTAGTTTTTTTTATTAAAACGGTTTTTCTCAGGTATATTTTTTTAAAACAACTAATTACAGTGTTTCGACAAAAAAAGTCAACTAAACATAACTTTTTAATTACATAATTTGCTTTATAAAAATGGTATTTACTGCCTTGAAAAAATTATCCAACATGGAGAACACGGTTTTAAATCAATCTGCCAAACAAATGTTTTATAACTGCTCTCGTTAAGGCATAAAATATTAATACAACTAAAAAATTAGAAACAAGAGAGCATGGCCTTAACATGTAGACTGTACTGTGTTTTTTTTTAAATATATAACTAAAATGTAATAATAATTTATATCACATGCAAGGGATGCATGACTTCAGGATTTCATGTGTTTACCAGAACTGGTAGGCAAGTAAACAGTTACAATGATTTTGCTTGTGATATTTGTATAAATGAAACAAAATTTTAATAATCTGATTATGTGACCAAATATTTACCTTAGTACTATGCACATACATATATGTCAAAAAACAGAACGCAAATTGGAAACTTTGTTGTCCGAAACAAGTCTTAACGACTTATGTAACTGAGGTCATCCATCAGGTAATGTTGAAAATTAAGTTTTACATTACCGCGTTTATTTCCTTATCAGAATTTATAAATAATTAGAAAATTATACTTGTACGACAAATTTACGTATACGTCAATAAATCTTAAAAAATAGAGTTCAATATGAAACCAGTAGAGGTGTTGAGTATAACTGAAGCATTTCTATTTTATTTATTAATGTAACGGGGAATATAAATATATTTGTGTACACCATATAAAATAATGATGTTTGCCTTAAAAATAATAGAAGAATAACGAACATTTCGTAAAATTCAAGTTTAGTACATCATGTCAGAAAACGCTTTTAAAAAGATTGTTACCAACGTGTCACTAGAACAAATGTAGTCTTGTAGTATAAATAATCCGTCCGTCATATATGTATACATAAATTCTACCCTTAAAAATTTTAATACATTTAAAATTTAGTTTTACAGTACTACGTTTATTTCCTCATCAAAATATATAAATATTCCGAAAAAAATTATTGCAAAACAAATTAACGCATGGCATCTATAAATCGTAACAAATTGTGTTCGTTTTTAAACCTATGCAGGTGTTGTATATAAACTTAAACATTTCCTTGTTGTTAACGGATAAAATCATAAATCATTATAAATATGTGTACTCTCTTCAAAATAACTGTATTTGCGTTGAAAGTAAAAACAAAAAAAATTAACATATTCTAAAATGCAAGCTTAACACATTACGTCAGTAAACGTCTTTAAAACGAGTGTTTCTCACTGTGTTACTAGCACAAATGTAGTCGTGTAGTAAACAATTCGTTCAAAATAAATATAACTTACATGAATACAAACAAATTTCTCGCATAAATATATATTTGGATCAGCATAGTAATAAATCAGAAATATCGATGCTATGTATTAATAATATTCAGAAATATCAATAATACCATATTTATATTTGTTCCTTTGACTTATGTTTGCACTTGTCATGTTTGTATTTATATTGCCGCCTTTTCCCACCATTTTACCATCGGAAATAACGTGTCAATAAAAGCGCAGCACATATTTCCGTATGCGTTAAATATTTAAAAACAATTATGCAATACAAAGAAAGGCGTTAGTCTCGGGGAGAAAATTCCCTGAGAAATATCCGTTACCATGGTAACAGAAAGAAAGAAAATAGTGTCTACTCCGCAGCAGAGGAAAAGGATAATAATGTTCACAATTTGTAAAACAGCGAATATCATTACGGAGATTAAAAATACTAAGGCCTGTTTTATTTTGTTTGTGTTCTTGCATCTTAGTACTCACAGCTACCGTTTTCTATTTCAACATCTAGGCATAGGAATATAACTACATTATGTAAATAAAACGTCTTTCTCGTCTGATATTCTTTATAATGTCGAATCGTTGAAATTTTATTTTAAAAGTTTTACAGTTGCAATGAAATTCGTTACTTTTATGACTTATACAAGGTAACAAACCTTTTGTTGTGGTTTTTTACTATACTGTCACCTGTGAATATGAATACGCTTTACTTTGTGGCCATGCAATTAGTTTATGTTTAGTTTTAGATGTTCTCGATGCTCAGAACTTCGAAAGCAAAGTTCTTAAACTGGTGTACATTTAAGGGCGCTGACTACTTCGGAGTGATAAATGATAGATTTTTACATTATAAATTATATTCGGTATGGCATAGCAGCTGTAGAAGCTACCCACACATACACAACCAGTAATATTATTTTTCATCTCGTTAAATTCCACGTTGAAATAAGTAAAATAGCTATTATCATAAGTAGTATATTTTGGTATGTCTGGCACAAGGGGATGGGGGATCGGAGCGTCGGAGCCACTGATGACGACACCACCACCACCTTTCATGATGTCACCATCGCCATATTTGATGACATCTCTGGCCGCCATCTTTGATGACGTCGCCGGCCGCCATATTTGATGATGTCACCGCCGCCATATTTTATGATGTCACCACCCGCCATGTTGGATGATGTCACTTTCAAAATTTTCAAATTTTCTACAATTTTTCTAATTTTTTTTTAATTCAAAAATTTTAAAATTAATAAATGTTATGCCCACCATCTTGTTTCCGGCATCCATCTTGTCCGTGGTACCTGTCGTCAAATGTTTAACTTAAATGTAGCCAACCTTCTTGAAGGGGTTTCCTCCGAGTCTTCCGAAATTTTTTAAATTCTCATTCATACCAACCCCCATTCATACCTCATAATGTAAAAACATATTTCTAGTAAAATAAATTAAGTGATTTATTATATTACACCTGGATGGCCTCCCCTTCCCCAACTAATAACTTAATGTTGACCCATATCTTAGCTATTCCCGAACTATTACCATTTAATCCAATAAAATAAAATGTATATGTTTTCTCCAAGTCTTCCAAAAATTTTTCTAATTTACATTCCAACCTAACATCACTTTCAGCTCGTAACATAAAACATCCCTTTAAAAAAATTAATTAAATTAATTAACTATACCACATCTAGGCGAGCTTCTCTACCACACCCCCTAGCTTTTCTCGAACGATTTCCAATAAATCCAATAAAAAAAGTATAGAGGATTCCTCCGAGTTTTCCGAAAAAAATTTTCTAATTTGCATTCCTACCATCCCCCACTCACACCTCATACAGAAAATATTTTTTTTTCTATTAAATAAAAAAACCATTACATGCCTAGACGGGTCTTCCTTAGTACCCCCACCATACTTCACACTCAAGTCACTACCAGACACCTCTCCCTTCCCTCATCATCACCAGCCTTTTTTTTGGCCTTCCTCCTTCTTCCCAAGTCACCATATCCATGCTAAGCACATGCTCATCACGTGACACTCCTCCCCTCCATACCATGATGTCATCCTGTACCATTTCTTCCTCCTCGACTAGTCAGCACATACATGTGTTGCAGTATGGTGCAATACTAACCTTTGGACTCGCCCCTCACTCCCCCATCACAAAAGTCGTCACATTCCTGAGATGTGACATCATATTGGTGTCGCAACATGGTACAGCTCTGTAGGCGACATTCATCTTTCTCATAAGCACATTTCCCCCCACGCTACACTCGCTTCTCCCCTTCTCGCTGATCCAGAACAATACATGTTTCACAGTATGGTGCAATACTAACCTTTGGACTATTCCCTCCCGCCCTGTACCTCCGAGTCAGTACATTCCTAAGGCATGACGCCAGAATGTGGCCAGCATAGTTCAAAGTCTAACGCTTGTTTCTATGCTTGCGTTTTTCGGAAGCGGTATTTTTTTCCAAGTACAGCATCCAGCCGGCAAAGACTTCTAATATGAAGGGAATTAAATTATTTATAACTTTACAATTTTATATCTCTATATTACGCTAATGTATGCTCGGAATTGAAAGGCACATACACCGATGTATTTGTTTCTTAAATTTCTAATAAATTATTGTATAATTCAATTTTTTATTTTATTTTATACTTCCTCTACATTACTATATAGGCATTGCAGCAAGGGGACCTCTAGGTAAAAGAAAGAAAACAAATGTTTTGCAGAATAAACACATGTATTTATTTACCAAAAATAAAACACACTCAAGTAAACCCACTATTTCAAAATTTATTTTTCGTTAACCCACGAGTCATTACGCCCCGTGTGTCCAAGCCACCGCACAAGAACACGATTGTCTTTTACATTTCAGTATCTTCTCCGCCAAATACACATTAGGAAATTTCGTAGGCTGTATTTTCTGGTTAAAAACCCACCAATGATATGTTCACCATGCAGATCTCCTAAATAATACATCCGAGGAGTTCAGCAGACCAGTTGTGACGATAGACCTTGTGAAAAACAACGCGTTGTTTAGATATTCGTACCAGTTCACCAATATTTGCTTTAGGTTTACGGGAATCCTGCAGTTTTTTGTTAGAGTACACAGTACGAAGCAAGGGATCGTCCTTAACGTCTTCAGGTTTCATATGCGTAGTTGAGTGACCCGTTGCAGTATATTCACAAACAAGTTTCAGCAGTAATGCAAACCACTTATAGTTTCCATTAGCAGTTAAATGCGTCCAAAGTTTAGTTTTAAGAGTTCTATGGAAGCGTTCAACGATGCTAGCCTTAAGTCCCAAGAAAGTCGAATAGTTATTAATACCATACTTTTCCATAAGTTTTCGCAAAGTAGCATTAAAGTATTCGCGACCATCGTCTGTAGAATATTTCTAGTTATCCGTCCGCAAGCAATGTTGGTGTCCACAGCTTTTGCAACTTCTCTGGCCGTCTTGTTCTTGAGAGGTATGGTCCAAGCATACTTTGAAAATATATCGATGACTGTTAAAATATAGTGATTCCCTTTATTTACACGAGCAAAATCTTGCATTTCTATTAAGTCAGACTGAAAAGTATCGTCCAATCCTTTCATCACATACTTTCTCCTAGGATAGTATTTTCTAGCTGATTTATGAAGTTTATTGGAAACACCATATTTCACCATTTTCCAATGTAACCAGCCTCTGTCAGTTCCTCAAGTATGGAAATTATTTCATTAGTGTGTGACCAGTTGCCTGCTGCCTGCGAAGCCAGGATAATTCTCAGCCTATCAACCAATTCATTCGGATCGTCCCAGAAAACGTAGTTGATTTTATTTCCGGTTATAAGTTTTTGTGTTAGGCCTGTACCGACAGGCGAGTTTAACCCTGGAAATAGCTTGGCTATGATGACAAATTTTTCATGTGATGTATCTTTAAATATTCTTGTTGCAGGATTGTCGTTGGCGTAGTGAGCGTTACTGTACCGCAACAAAAGTCGATACCTACGCAGATCTGATTCAGTAAAGTGCTCAGGTTTTTTTTCGAAATAAAAGTTCACAAAGGCCATATGTTTTTTTAACAGTGCGTTTACCGACTTGCAGTGTATCTCCAGTCAAAAACTGCACTTCTTTACTACCAAGAAACCATTTGCCATCACCACCGCTCTGCAGACCATACGTGAGGTCGCTGTTTCGCACAGAAAATGAAGCAATATAGTGGTTAAGAAGCGAGCTAGCCTCAGACCCCTCCTCTCGCACACGTTTCTGTTCTCGCTTATGCAAGAATTCAGTCAAAGGCCTATCATCATCGTCCATGTCAGTATCTGTACTCTGTGTATCTATTTTCCGTTTTCTATTCGCTGATTGGTCCTCGCCCTTGATTTCCTGTTTGATGTCTACTGTAGTTGTTGTATCCTTGTGAAGATGCAATGTTAGTTTGTCGAGCGACTTGTGATTGGTCGGAATGTATCTTCTCTCCTAACCTCAAGGGCTAATTTGTTATTTTTAGCTAGTAAATACTTTTTTCTTATAGTCCCTATTGCTCGCTGGAGATCACCTGTCAATGCAGTTCTGTCGTCCATTGTTAACTGAGTGGTAACCACGTTTTTTTTTCAGTTATTTATACCTTAGCATTATTAGCGATTTACAGAAACCGCTCACTCAATTAATCGAATCGGTCAGAACAAATGTCCTGTACCATCTTAATACGTTTCGCAATGTCAGTTTTCGATGCCAGTTTCGAAATAAGTGTGTTTTGCAAGGACCTTAAATCATTATGTCTTTATGCATTTGAAATATTAATTAAATCTCGTAGTATAGCTTCTACACCATCCACATGCTGGTCGATAGTCACCAGGTCATCTATCACTTTATTTTTAACACTCTCAAGCTTTTGTCCGATAAGTGATAAGTCTCTGCGAATACTAGTGATGCGAGCCTCCATGTACACATCGAGTTTTAAGGATAGTATTATTCCGACTTCTTTCTGTATGACTTGTTTTATAATAGGCCTACTTCACTGCCACTGTCATTGAATAGAACGTGCAAAAATAGTTTCCGTTTGCGCTGTTTTAGAGCTACTTGTCATTCCAGCAGACGGATATCAACTATGTTCAATTATCTGGCAGCGATTCTTACAAGTTTTGCAAAGTTATCATCACTTGCCAATACTCCTTTGTTTCTTATTCAACTCACTTTTTTTTATTTTCTTCAAAACGCCATCGTTTAAAGCTATCTCTGCTTCTTCTCGACCGAAGTAGCGCGGTGGAAAAAATTCACCTAGTGTTTGGAAGGACCTGTGTTTGTTTCCTGGCCCGACCATTCTGATTTCAGTTTTACAGGGCTGGTGGAATCACTCTAGATGAATGATGGGATGGTTCCTTTTCACAGGCCCTTGCCGAGTCCCATTACAACATTGTTTGAAAAGAGTTCCGTAATAAACGGAATAATTAGTTTGCCATTTAATAACTCGTATGAGTAACATAAGATTCTATGCAGTGTATGTGGCACTCTTTCAAATAAACTTCCAAAGTTCCGCATGACTGCATCGGAGCACTGGAAAATGTGATCAAACAAATTGGTTTTACATAAAACAAATCGAATTAGTAGAATCAATAAGGCCAACAGGAAATGCTTTATCACCGAGGAAAATAATAAAGAAATAACTCGATCTTTAATTTATCAAAATCAAATACTAATAACTTGAAACTGTGTGTATAACATTCATATAAAGAAAGAACCCGTATAAGGGCAATTTAAAGATATATGTGTATGACGAAAATATACCTTAATTAGAATTAATTTTTAAAAGGCGTTTGTGATTGAATTAATTCAAACGGACGGGGAGTGTGTGTCTACGCATTTTTTCTGACAGCCTGGTAAAGTAGATTGCTCACCCGTGAAATATTTTACATGCATTTCGACCTATTGTGGTACAGGACATGAGAAAAAATCCTATGTAATAAAAATAAGGTCACCCGGTGTAAACACAATAAACTCTAGTATCCAGTGCAAACATTGTATTTAATTTTAATGTTTGTAGGTCGTATTACAATTTTTTCCTTGCATTCAACCATTACAAAGGAAATTTGGCGAATGAAGTCAATCGATCAAAACTATTGTCACATTTATAAAATATATAGCGGTTTTAAAGCATTGGTGACTTACAAAAGCGAGGAAATAAATTTACGTAATCCAAAAACTTGTCACAATTTCTTAAATAACGAGATCTGATATTACTATTTCATGCAATTAAATTTAAACTGTAAGCATCACCAATTGTACTAGTATGAAATAATGAAATATTGAATTAAATTTATATTTAGAACATATAAACAGAATGTCATATTATTTCCTGGTTTCACGCTTTGTACTCAAAATTTACTCGTTAGTGAATGTATGATAGTGAAACATATATGAATCGGTTTATTTAAAGGGTTTATGTCAAATTCAGAAAACTTTCGGGAAAACACAAAAAACTGCGCTAAAACTAAACCAGGTAAAACACAAGAGTTTTTAACTTGTAGGTCATAGACCAGTAATAAACTGATGTAATCCCATGAAAAATTGCACTTTGTAATATACATACACTTTTATATTGGGGAACAAAATACGAAAAGTTACACTAATAATATTGTTTTCTTTCTAACCAATTACAACTCACTGATACCACAATATGTAAAAGCAATATTTAGCATAAATATTACAAAATTTCGTATTGTTTAGAAACAATTTTATTTCTTACTCTACACAATTTCACAAAAATAATCGTATGATGTAACAGACTTTCAGTTTCACTCATATTTTTGCATTCTTTTAAGTCACTCTCAACTATATCGTCAAATAGTTAAAAAACTGAAATCCCTCACGAAATTAATTGCAACTGTCTTACCATGCATGTGTTTCTTGATTTTCTGTAGAATTTGTGATTTATCATTACGGACACAGAACAATGCTGGAAAGGATGAATTCAGGTCAACAAACTTACTTAGTCATGTTTAAATGACAAACAAATATCCTTACTAATAAGAACCCATATTCCATGAATAGAAAGGCCAACATCATAGAATTGAATTGCAAATACCAATGATCATGAAACAGAGATACAGTGTTTATTTTAAATTTACTTATAATTTAATTGTTAACCCGGGAATTAATACGTTTCTCATAATAACAATCTAGCCCACATAAAAAGAATATTCAAGCTTTTAACTACTAATTGCATATTAACATGACATACTTAATTTTTGCAGAATGAAACATTTTCTATATGTATCACACTCCCGTCTAGTCGACGTTTCATTTTTATCTAAATGCCTATTATCTACTTCATCGACAAAATTGGATAAAGTGCTAGAATTTATTCATTAGAGTTCACTCATAAATAATTCAAAATAAGTATGTAAGGGCGATGGCCCACGACAGGCTTTGATTTACAACATTTACCCTGTGCAAGCTATTAACAAGGCTTATCACGTTTTTTTTACAATACTTTATATAATTTTTGCATTATACTGCTAGATAAATATATTTTCGGATATTTGCTCGAAAATAATAAATAGTATAATATTTAATCCATCCCTGAAAATTTCACACATTATTAAGTTAATTTACTATCAAGTACTGTAAAATGAGTATGAGAATAATATTTAGGGTACGAAAGGTCACATAAGTGGGTAGTTAGCCTTCTCGAAAACTTGTTACGTGGAAAATATTGAAAATTCAAGACAGTCGTGCTCAGTTCCCCTAAAATATCGAATATATACGGTATTCGATGGCAGAACATCACACCGTTGACACCTAAAGTGGGGGCTCGTAGGCGTCTGTATGCTGAACCCTGATAGATGACATAAAATGAAGCCCACAATTGAAAAGCGACGATACGTGAAGTGCTGGGAAGTGGAGTTTCCCAAAAAGAAGAAACTTGCTGGACAACGGAAACGCCTGCCACATTTCATACCTGCAAAATATTGGGAACTGACCCTGCCGGGGATCGAACACGGATCACCGTGGTGGGAGGCAAAAGCTCTGGCCACTGTGCTAACCAGTATAAGCATCAAATATTTAATTAAAATGTGCTTCTCGATACGTTTATCCCTAAATTGGCTTTCAAATATACACTCCCTATTGTAAGTAGTCCCTAAATCAACATTTCAGATTCAAACGAATGTACGTAGGTGTATGTACACAAGTTGTTCTGTATTTATATTTTCTTAGCAAAAAAAATTGTTAATTTTTCATTCTATACGACTGTATAACTTCATGTCATATACAGCACTGAAGGAGAAAACCGGTTAATCAGAAGTCACATAAATCTAATGAGATGTGATCGATGTTTCAAAATTTGCATTATTTCAACTCGTTTTGAATGATTGGGAAGGGGTAATGTGTACATATATATGCCCTTCAAACGGGTCTATGAATTCCCAGCACCAAAAATTCCACGCAATCCCACCGGGAAGTAACCCAATTTATATAAAGCTTTGCGTCTCATCGATATCGAGGTCATTCGAGATGGCTTCACACAACTTTGACAGAATAACAGAAACTGGCAGAGGAGGCGGCCATGGCCTTTGTTAAGGAACTATCCCAGGCCAGCATCCCAGTTTATATAAATCCCCATCTCGTCGTATGACAAATGCTCCTGTAACCACTGAGTTTAGTCCTATAGTAACAAAAAAAATAGAAACATTAAGTAAATTTGAAATATTATCTCTAAAAAATTATTGAACAAATATTCTATCTATCTTTATAGCTTCCACTGCTGATGTACTATTGTCCTCCACTTATGGAAGTTAAAACGTTTACTTGTTTCTGTTTACATGCTTGAGTAGTTTAATAATTTTGGGTAGTTTGGTACGTTTTAGTCTTTCGTAACACCTAGGAGCCAATTGGACATTTTTGCTGAAAACTTATAAGATCTAGAAACTGCATATAATACACTAAATTCTTGAACACTGAATGTTACTTGGCTACTGTCCACATGCCATCTCTGAGTCCCTGGCGGGTATGCGTTTTTCGTCCGTAAACATGTAAATAGTACAACGAGGCAGATAGCATGTCGACGCACATACTAGCCGCAGTAACCTCGTAATTTAGGACATATTTGCCACTGTGTTACTGTAGCGTTTAAGATGGACAATGCATACACGCTAGGGACTCAGAGATGGCGCGCGCTCAGTACGTGAATCTGCCTAGTTTGGCAACAATGCTACAACCTACGAAAGGAATGGTGTAGGGGAAAGAGAACGGTAACAGCCACGGAAGAGGGGTGTGAGTCAGGAAAGAGTGACAAGGAAAAAGATGTGATAATGGAACGCGAGAAGTGGGGAGGGATGTGAGGAGTTGGCGAGCACCACATGATCAAGGGTGCGAGTGAGCGGCTATCCTACATGAAACTGCGGAACTATTTCAGCAACGAAGAGAATGATTCTCTAAAGAAACAACACATGTGCTTGTATCGGAAACCTGCTATAAGATGACGGGACCTAATAGCCCTTATCACTGACAAAATATGGGAGACTTTTCATAAGAACCAACACCAAGACTAAGAAGAAGAATAAAAAAATCAACTAGTCACCACTTCCTTTGTCAAACCTATGGCTTCAACCTTGTACATCTTGACACATAATAATTATAATAAACCATTTTTAGTCATATTTATCAGATAAATTTTCGTTATTTTAGCATTCAAAATCGAGTCCCACATTACCTCCCAAACACTGCATGCTTGGCATTTTTATATTTAAGTTATAATCCCATCATGTAATGTGTAGTCTTATACGAACGAGTTTTTATGTGTGTGATTATAAATATATGTATGTGTATATATGAAACCATATGTGTGTATAGTCTATATATATATATATATATATATATATATACGCAAGTATATGTAGTTTGTTTATATAATATTAAGGAAGATTAGAATATGCAAGCAAATATATATATATATATCTTATTACTCTATAATGTATGTAATCCTTTCACGAGTGTTTCTGAATTTTTTAATATGATGACTAAGTGTCAATTAAAATGATCTACTGTTTGGAAACCATCCTTCTTGTGTATAAATATAATGAAGATCATATGATTGTTCGAATGAAGATGAGAAAATAATAATGTCCTGGCAGAGATTCGAACCCTTGATCATTAGTTTTAAAACCAAACACTCTACCGCCTTTTTAATATAAAATGTTTGGTGCAGCGGCGATGCGGAAGCTTCCGCATCATCACTGCACCAACCATTCCCCCCTTTTAATGTGACTTAATTGGAGTGGCCCCAGCACTTTTCGTGAGACAATTTGCATAGTGACAATTTTTGAGACCCAAATGGACAAACACAAATATACACCCAGCCAGACCCTGGGAATCGAACCCACAGCTCCCCCCCCGCACCAAAGCCGGCCACTCAACCAACTGAGCCACGGGGGGTCGGCCCGCTGAGCCACCAGGACAATCGTATTTTTTACGTGTACTTCTTTTTTAATATATCAAGAGCTATTGTATTTTATAAAAATCACTTTGTTATTTGTTAGCACACATAATATTGTTGCGAGCCGCGACTGTCTGGCCTGGGCGGTGTAGTACGATACTGTGGTGGCGGAGCTAGGACACCCCCTTCCAACTCACTCCTCAGCGCCGTGGCTGTCGGGCAGGGCGGCGAAATACAATACAGTGGCGGCAGCGCTAAAAGGCCTCGTCGGGTGTCGCATGGATTGTATTACTCCATGATAACCACCTGCGCCCAGTATTGGGTAACCGAGAGAAAATATCGTGATCTGGAATGATCCTGTTCCCTCTTTACCTCTCTGGGTGGTGCTTGACATTGAAGCGACATCTTTCCAGGAGGTTGGAGAACAGAGACCCGCCGAGATAATTCGAGAAGAAGGAGGGTGGGGTATATAAG
>PNEQ01033464.1:0-30952 GCA_003012365.1 Medauroidea extradentata | reverse complement strand
AACGGGTAGAATATCCACTTCCATACTTGTTTGAATCTGGATATTTATCTAATATTTTGTATGAATGCACATTTGACTCAGTGCAAAAGTGAGTTTTAGCTGTATCAAAATGCAGTGGTTCTCTAATAAATCTTGACTGTTGATGTACAAGAGTTGAAGATAATGAAGGCATCTTACCAATGACAGTACGGTTCGCAAACCTTGCGAAATACACAAAAGCCAGCCAGTATGCTAGGTAGTATATGTAAGCAACGTTTAATGAAATTCGAAAAAAAAAAATATTTCTTCAGGTATGTCGAATTATTCTTAACATAAAAAAAATACTGTCATTTAAAATTTTGGATATAAATCAATCAAGAGTCAAGTCAACTTACCAAGCTGTGTACCAAGGATACAAAAATAGGAAAAAAATTTCCCATTTATGTGAAATTAAAAAAAAATCGACACATTTAAGAGACTATAAACACAGGGTGAACAACATATACAAGAGTCAGTTTTATAATTAGTAGAGTGTATGTTTACTAAATTTGATACAATTCAGAAAAATATTTCTTGAGATATGATATAGTATGCTATAAGTATAAAAATGGCTGCCGTTTAAAAATATTAGCAGAGTATAACTAAATATACAAAAGTTAAGTCAACTTACTAAATGGTATAGCATATAAATATTAATAAACTTCGGAAAATGATTTTGCCAAGTACGTCAATTATGCTAAAAATGTTAAATGGTAGCCATTGTAAAAATATGAACACACGATAAACGAAATATAAAAAGGCAAGTTAGCTTTGTATGGGGTATATGTGTACCAAGTTTGATGAAATTCGGAAAAGTAATTCTTCAGGTATGTCATACTATGCTAAAAATTAAAAAATGGCCGCAAATACGAAAATATAAACACTGTGTGGCGAACATGTGAGGCGCCACATGTGAATATGGTCGTGCTTGCACTTTTATTGAGTTTTCATGTTGGCAGTAGTGATGGTACGATATATTTTGTGGTGCTTGGTTGTGTGTTTCGCGAAGAGGCCGGCACTTGTGACGTCAGGTGTGTAGCGCGCTTGGCCCCCGCTAGGCGCGCTCGACGGACTGACTTCGACGGCGAGAACTTTTTAAAAATTGTGCCTAGTCGCTGTTGTGTCAGTGTGAGAGTGTGACGACTGGCTCCGATGCTCCCTCAAGTCAGCGGAATGCTGGAGGTATGTGGTGTGTACACAAGGGTTCTTTAACATGTCTTAATAATTATAATAATGCCGCCGTTTTGATTCTTCTATTGCGTTTTGTTTTCTGTCGGTCGTAATTGTAGTGTGCACCGGCCGAGGCAAGGACGGTTAAAGTAAGACAATTTTGAATGGAGCACTTTTTATTTAGCGTCCCTACTTTTCGTTCTATTAATTTATTTTTGTGCTCATTATAGTTGTCATTGCGGCGTCACCCACATACCCTAGCATTCCGTCGATAAGCCAGATTATGCCTTCAATTCATATAAGGGAATTCTTTTGAAACGTTATGCTTATATGGTAAATATCAATGAAACTATTTTTTTATTTCAATTTTAAGGTCCCGTTAAATACGTTTGTGACGTGGGTTCTAGGGTTGAACCCCGTCACAGACAAGAGCACGACTCTGCTGGCTTCAAATTTTGGAACGTGGAATGTTTTGCTTCAAATCATTGTGAATAACCAATGGGTTTTATTTTCTTATTCCCACTGTACGTGTACGTCGGCACCATGTCGTTGAAAGACACGTTATGTCATTTACTTGCTGATCTAAAAGTACCTGACGTGTATAAAGATATGTGTTTGGGTGAATTGCGTGAAGTACCACGTGGTTTAGCTGCTCCGCCTGAAAAGAAAAAACACCCGGAGGGATAAATAAAGTAGGCTTGGAGTCACCCGTCCTTTTGGACAAATACATCGTTGCGCTCTTATTAACCGAAATTCCACACTTGAAAGATAGTGACGCGAATGTGGTGGTAGAATTTTTGGGGAAGGCGCAATTGTTAATAAATACAGGTTATTTGTCACGTGATGAAATATGCACTGTTTGGCACACACGTATTCCGGCTAACTTACCTTTTTTTTCGGAAGCAAGGCGAACGAATGCAGATTGGTAAGAAGTGAAAAGGGATATACTGAATGCATGTAGTAATTCCAAAATACGTTACGAGTTACGTGACAAATATTTATGTCGTAAACAAGGCAAGAATGAATCGCTTACGGCATTCGTTACAGACCTGACGTATTACGTCAATATACTAGGCTTTCCTTTCTCAGAGGCAGAGTATGTTGACACTGTAATAGACAAGATGAATACGTCTGTTAAACCTTACGTACTAGCTGCGCAATTCACGACCTTCTCAGAATTAAAGTCCACGGCAGATAGATTATCCTTACGCTTAGCTACGATTTCTGAATGCGACGCAGTTGACCAGGTTTGTACGAGCGACAGTAAGCCACGTGTTCAGGAGCAAAGACGGTGTTACATTTGTAATAAGACAAATAATTTAGCTAATGCTTGTCGGTATAAACGGCCCCCAGATACTACGGCGAGGCAGTTCCAATGTACTATTGACAGGCAAGATAAACGTCAGTGTTTCGTATGTGGAAAAAACAAATCACTTGGCTGCCCAATGCTTCCATCGGCAATCACAAGGGAAAATGATGAACGCAACGGTAATATCCAGTCACGTGATCCGCAAGTATGCGATAATGCGCGCGAGTTGCGGCAGGATTGCTGCCGAGACCGTCAAAAGAACACACAAGTGTGGTGTTCTTTTTAGTAATAAATTTGATCATACTCGCGCTGAATGTTACGCGCGTAAGGCACGATCTAGTGTAAAGCGATTAAAACACGACTACAGAATTACCTGCTGTTCGGCTTAATTGTTGGGGTACGGAAGTGATTGCTGTAGTGAACACAGGGTCTGCGTCCACTTTAATTGATCAGGACGTATGCAATACATTACTTCGTCTTTCGCCGTTGGAAGCTTTGGTGGCAAAACGTACGAACACCAAAACTTTCAGTTTATCTAATGGTGGCGCTTTAGTTTCGTCTATTGTTTTGCCAACACAGTTTAAATTTAAATACATCTTGTGGAAGTGTGAATTTCTAACTGTGCCTAACTTAGCATTCCCCGTAATCCTTGGCATAGATTATTTGCAGTTTACGTCTGCCACGGTCAATTCCTGAGAAAATTGCCTGAATTTTGCTTATTCTAATGTATCTATCCCGTTTTGTAATATAAGCGGGGGTTTTAGGTGTTCGACCTTGGCTCCGAGTTTAGTTACTGAATTGTGTGAGGAATTTAAAGATGTCACAACTCAGAAGATTGGAACGTGAACTGTGGAACCGTGCGAAATTTTGTTAAATAATACTACCCCAGTTAGGTATAAGCCGTACAGTATAGCTCCTCCTAAATTAGCAATTTTCAAGTCAATTATCGGGAAGTTGGAGCAACAAGGAATTGTTTCACCTTCAAAGAGTAATTCTGCTAGCCCTGTTTTCTTACATAAGAAGAAATCGCCAGGTGAGTGGCGCCTGGTCTGCGATTTTCGTGGAGTGAATTCCCGGTTCGCCGTTAATCCGTTCCCAATTCCTTCTGTGAATCATATTGCTCAACAGTTGGATGGGGCGTCGATTTTTACATTGTTAGACCTAAATCAGGCGTTTCACCAAATTAAATTGCGTGATAATAACAAACATATATTATCATTCGTCAGGCCGTGGGGATTGTACAAAAGGAATAGAATACCTTTTGGAGTGTCATTTGGGGCCCAAGCTCTGTCAAGAGCATTAGAAGAAATATCACGTCCATATCATGGTTAGTTCCTTGTGAATTATTTAGACGATGTTATAATATATGGTAAGAATGTGGAAGAACATAAAAAGCACATCCGTACCATTTTACTTGCTTTTAGAAACGCGGGTTTAACAGTTAATCCCGAGAAAATTGTTTTGGCGTCTGATCATGCTAAAATTCTTGGATTTATTGTTACAGAGGGAAAATTGGTTTTGGATCCTGACCGTATTAAACCTATTCTTTCTATTCCCGAACCTAAAAATGTACGAGGGGTCAGAAAACTCGTTGGATTGGTGGGCTATTATGCTAGATTTGTGCCTCATTTGTCTGAAATTTTGGCGCCTATTAATGCTTTGAAGCGTAAGAATGTACCGTTTGTTTGGGGTACTGAACAGGAAACAGCTCTTGCTAAACTTAAGAGATGTTTAACCTCACCACCATTCCTACAATAATGCCGTTGTTTGAACATCCGTTTATTTTTAATGTGGATGCAAGCGCTGTTGCTTTGGGGGCACATCTTTCACAGAAAATTGGTGACAGTATCTTGCCAGTGGCTTATGCGAGCCGGTTACTTTCTGAAACCGAACAACGGTATTCGGCTTATGAACGGGAAGCATTAGCCTGTGTATGAGGTTGTGAAACATTTAAGGATTATTTAGAAATAAGTGAATTAACATTGTGTGTGGATAACCAGGTGTTAACTTGGCTCTGGAAACAAAGAAAAACTTAGGTAAACTTGGAAGATGGGTTGAACGGCTTTCCCAATTCCGCTTTAAAATCCAACATGTTTCTGGTGTACAAAACACTGTCGCCGATTCTTTGTCCCGCATGTACGATCCTACAGAATTTGAACAATGTGAACAAGACTGTGCGCCTGAAAACTCCAGTTCAACCTTGCCCTCTGGTACCGTTAATATACAGGCTGTTTCTTAAATAGGGGGACAAACTCCGCATACGTGTTCCTCACGAAAAACTATGACGAAAACGTATTTTGCACTTTTCACCTAAACTCAATGTTAAGGGAGTAATGGACCTCTGAACAGAGAATTTTAAAACAGTATTTTCCAAAAATATCGGAAACTAATTGACATAAAACTACAATATTTTCAGCACTGCTTAATGCTATTGGGATCTGCAAACCAACGGCGAATGTTGGTTGATATTTTCCGCCCTTATGAAAATAGCAGGGGTGCCTACCCTCTAATTGCGTATAACTTTTTTTACCGTCCGGATTTTCGAACATCTGAAGATGGTTTATTGAGTAATGTTACCTGTCTAACAAAAAAGGTCCTTTTTTTTGCAATAGTCTAGGACTCATAGTTTTCTTTCAAATCACAAATGAAGCTACAGCGATAGAGTTCCCAAAACAATGGTATCGTGAGTTAGAAACATGTAGGTAACGTTGAATGTACGCCATCAACAATTCAAGGATCACAATAAAATAAACACATGAATGCACTATTGCCTATGCTGTATGCTGTGTATCTTAGGTGCAAAACACAGGACTTAGGAGCATTCTTAAATGACCATATGCAAAAAAAAAAAAAAAAAAGGTGGGTTTGGATGGAAACCCATCACACGAAAAGGGATAGGTAGAAACTTCACTGGAACCTTTAAAACGCAAATGTCCAAATGTTTTACAGTACAAGGTTACCAGAATGCCATCTTGTTTCTTTGTACATGGCACCTTATTCTAGAAAGGAAAATTAATGTGTTTTTGTTCAAAAAGTTCTGATTCTGTAGATACCAACAAGTACCATTTAATAGCAAAGGGAATTAATTGTAGGGTTAAAACTTCAGGCATTAATTTTTGTTTGTCATGCTTGGCACAATTCCCGTTCCGCAAAGAAAAACCTAACAAAATTATGCACTTCTTTTCATATGGTTTGTGTAATTGACACAGGCGTACAGACTGTGTGATGTGAAACACTAAACAATACCTAATTTTGGAAAATTAAGGGTTGCGAAACCTATGTTGCTAAATGTACTGGTAGTCCATAAGCATTTATGTATGTGGCAAACGATAAGAAGCACATAAAAATTACCGTACAAGACTTATTTTTACTTGTCCTGTCCTCATGGGGGTAGCTCGAAAAGGTTAGCACCTAATGTAAGGTATTACATCAGTAAGGTTACATGTTTATTCCTTGGCATTTCTGTGACACACGGCACAGTCGTCAATGCTTGATACAATGCTGCTAAGTGATGTAGGCAAACATTACATGAAATGTTCAAAATTTTGCACATACACGAACACGTCTCATCATGAATCTGCGAACACGTCCAAAATGCCTGGTTGACCACGAACCGTTTCACATGCTTCAAAATTTGAAAACAAAATGTGCATAACTTTGTTAGGTATTTCTTTGCGGATCGGAAACTGTGCCATACATGGAAAACAAAAATTAATGCCTGAAGTTTTCACATTACAATTAATACTCTTTACTAGTAAATTATAGTTGTTGGTGTCTACAAAATCAGAACTTTTTTAAACAACAAAAAAATTTATTTTCCAAATAAAATGTTATGTACAAAAAAAACAAGATGGCATTCTGGTAAACTTGTACTGTAAAATTAATTTTGTTGAATAAAACACAACATTTCGACATTTACGTTTTAAAGGTTCCAGTGAAGTTTCTACCTATCTCTTTTCGTGTGATGGGTTTCCATCCAAACCCACTTTTTTTTTGCATATCGTCATTTAAGAATGCTCCTAAGTCCTGTGTTTTGCACCTAAGATACACAGCATACAGCATAGGCAATAGTGCGTTCATGTGTTTTTTTGTTGTGTTCCTTGAATTGTTGATGGCGTACATTCAACGTTACCTACATGTTTCTAACTCACGATACCATTGTTTTGGGAACTCTATCGCTGTAGCTTCATTTGTGATTTGAAAGAAAACTATGAGTCCTAGACTATTGCAAAAAAAGGACCTTTTTTGTTAGACAGGTAACATTACTCAATAAACCATCTTCAGATGTTCGAAAATCCGGACGGTAAAAAAAGTTATACGCAATTAGAGGGTAGGCACCCCTGCTATTTTCATAAGGGCGGAAGATATCAACCAACATTCGCTGTTGGTTTGCATATCCCAATAGCATTAAGTAGTGCTGAAAATATTGTAGTTTTATGTCAATTAGTTTCCGATATTTTTGGAAAATACTGTTTTAAAATTCTCTGTTCAGAGGCCCAATACTCCCTTAACATTGAGTTTAGGTGAAAAGTGCAAAATGTTTTCGTCATAGTTTTTCGTGAGGAACACGTATGCAGAGTTTGTCCCCCTATTTAAGAAACATCATGTATATCACCAAGTCCCCGAAGCTTTTACTAATCTATTGCATTGACAAAATATTGCCCCTGAATGTAAGGAAATTGCTGCTGCTATCGAAATTGGAACGTCTAAAAATTACGAGCGTCGTAAGGATTTGATTGGAAAAATTGACAAGTCCGGCAAATGTTTGCTTCATGTACCTGTCAGTTTGAGGTAAATGATTTTTCAATATTATCATTATTCTTATTTTCGGTCGCATTTCGGGCAGGAAAAAACATTACGAGGCGTGAGTTGTATGTGCTACTGGCCTGGCCATGAACACGACGTTCAGGAACACGATCGTACATGTGTAACATGTCAATAAAGTAAACATCAGAACACAAAAGATAATGGTCTTCTGTCTAGTACACCTCCCAAATATGTTTGGGAACGCTTATACGCTGATGTTTTGGGCCGCTGCCACGTTCAAAAAACGGGAAGCAATCGTTGCTTGTATTTGTGGACGGATTTTCTAAATATGTTCTTGTTTTCCCTATAAGGGATCAAAAAGCAACTACGATTGTACATGTGCTTTCGCAGCACGTTTTTCCGTATTTTGGATGGCCGACATATTTAATTACGGGCAATGCAAAAAACTTCATCTCTAACGAGGTGAAAAATATAGCGTTCACGTGGAGTATCCACCTTGCGCAAATAAACCCGTATCATCCTGAAGCGAATTTAGCCGAAAGGTATAACCGGATCATCAAGACTACTTTAACAGCGTTTCATCATGCAGACCACTCTAACTGGGACTCCGCGATCAAAGCCTTTGTCCTGTGTTTGAACTTTAGTTACAGTGAAGCCATCAATAATACGCTTGCTCGTGTGTTCTTTGGGAGGAACATACTGCGCTTGCTAGTTAATGTCTGGCGCTTGCAAGATTTAGTGTCGGACAACATTTCTGATACCGACGTAAGAAAGCTGTATGCGGATATCGGATTCAGTTGAAAAGGGGCATGCAAAGTCAAAAAACCAATATAATTAGAGGCACACAGTTCCTGATTTTCAAGCTGGTGATTTGGTGCTGGTACGCACTCATTATTTATCTAAGGCTGTAGATACGTTTAGTGCTAATTTAAGCATTAAGTATCAGGAGCCTTATAAAATAATAAGGTTGTTGACTCCAGTGACGTTGCTTTTTGATGACGGCAACGGAGTTCAGTCTAAGTCACACGTTATTAACGTTAAAAAGTACGTACCAGGGTAGTAAGCTTTAAGGGCACGGTCTACCGCAATTTTCATCACCATTGTTTTATTTTTTATTCGTACCAGATATTTTTTTCCTTATTTAAAACACAAAACGTGACTAAATTTGGCACTTACGAAAGTTCTTTATCTCTCATAGTTTTTGCGTAATGGCTTTTTAAAGTCATATTTTGCATGTTTCCGTTTTAACGACTACACTAAAACCAACTGATATACCAAACTCAAAAAAATCGCAGTGGATAAAGACGTTACATGCTAGTAAAATTAAAGAATAAAAGTTATTTGTATTTTTAAAATAAAATGTTTATTTTTAGTTTCAGCATTTTTTTAAAATACAAATAATTTTTATTCTTTAATTTTATGAGCATGTCATTGTAGACTGTAATGTCTTTATCCACTGTGATTTTTTTGAGTTTGGTATATCAGTTGGTTTTAGTGTAGTCGTTAAAACGGAAACATGCAAAATATGACTTTAAATAGGCATTACGCGAAAACTATGAGAGATAAAAAAATTTCATAAGAGCCAAATTTAGTCACATTTTGTGTCTAAAATAAGAAAAAAAAATATTTGGTACAAATAAAAAATTTAAAAATGGTGATGAAAATTGTGGCATATCGCGCCCTTAATGTATTTTAAGACTAGTTTTAATTTAGTTTAATGTTTCAGGTACCTGATTTGCTTGTGCATTGTGTAGTGTTCCGGAACTGTGGGTGTATGCATTTTAGTGATTGTTGGTTTAGAGGGACGTGTAATTTGTGGTTTGTGTTCTGCGTTTGTGTGTAGCGCGCGTTTGTTTTACTGTTACGTGTATTTATACTCTTCTGTAAGAGATATTCATTGAAGTAATGATACTCACGTGGATACATATCAATTGATTTTATTCAGATTTGGTGTGAATTGTAAAAACATATTTTTGTACTGCTTTTATATAATTTTGTGTCTCTACTTTTTATGTTTTGGTGCATGGTTATTTTCCCCTTTGGCAGAGTAATTGAACAGCGTCTTAATTTGTCATGTATCGTTCGTCGCCGCTGCTCGGTTCCGTTTAGTGTCTCCGGCGGGGCCGACGTGCTCACGTGCTTGACCGTTGCTGTAACAGGATGAGCAAACTACACAAAAGTCAAGTCAGCTTTGTATGTAGTATATGTGTACCAAGTTTGATGAAATTGTGAAAAAAATATATCCTAAGATTGGTAACACTATGCTAAAAACATAATAATGGCCGCCATTAAAAAAAACATGAACGTAGTATGATTGAAATACACAAAGGTATAGTCAGCCTAGTATGTGGTATATGTTTACTAAGTTTAATGAAATTAGAAAAATTATTTCCTCAGACGTCATAATATATAATAAATTTTTTAAAATATCCGCCATTTTGAAATTGTCCATTCTGCATGAAATAAATGCATAAAAGTCAATTCATCTTACTAGGTTATTTCTATGTACCGAGTTTGATGAAATCCTATAGTACGGATCCTTAGATATCTAGCTTTATCAAAAAATATTAAAATGGCATAAAAGAAACACTTAAAAGTCAAGTCGGGTTACTAAGTAGCCTACTGTATATACACAACGTTTTATGAAATTCGGTCCACTGGTTCAAATGATTTTAGGGGCATACAAAACGACACAGACACACAGCAAGGTGATGTTATAATCCTTTTTTTTTCCTTCGGAAAGTAGGTTAGAAAATAAAATAATATTGTTCAGGCGGCATCGTTGGCAGTTCCTTGTCTGGCGTCACACATATGGGTCTTAAAAGCGAGGCAACGCCTTAAAACGCAGAACGCTCGTGTTGGCTGCAAGGCTGTAAAAAAAGGATGATAATGGAGTAGGTTCTGATGGAAGGTAAATATAATGTGATGGCAACATTCCTTATCGCTGTCTTTGACCTGGCGAGACTGGTGCACTTCAATAATAATACCGGTTATTTACGCAGAGCTGTAAGTATTTCCGTCCTAGTATTTTTATACGGGGCTCTAAGCTGTGACAATGTAACATTATTATTTGGAAAGTATAACATACGATCAAACGAAAGCTGCTCGGTTCCTGTTTTAATGACAAGGTTGGTAAATTTTCCAGATTTGAGAAGTTTACCATAAATATATACGCGACACACTACTTCCTGTTCGTGCACTGTCCCATGATGCCTCACCATATTAACATCACTGACTGACATAAATGTTTCAACTGCAAGGAAGACCCTATATAAGAACTAATAATATGGCGGACCTCTGTGTACAGACAACATTGAACCAAAAAGCGGCTGTTTCCAGCACAGTTCACGACCGTGGAAATGTTCTGAAAACATGTGTTTTACTAGAAATTGTGAGTGATTTGACTGTTGTGAAAAAACGTACTTGTGATAGCAGTGCTTATAAAGGGCTTGTAAAATTCTGTGAAATCTTGAAATATTACGCAAAATAGTATGTAGTGTAACTGGATGCTAAGGTAAAGACAGACAGAAGTAGTACCTACAGTGTAGACTAACACATTTAGCACGTGTGTATGACTTGATTGCTTAAGAGTGCGTGGTAGATAAATAAACGCTGAAAACATTAATTGATTTCTACGCTTTTTTCGAAGCCAATATGGATAAAATACTCAATGACGATCCTAGATAATGGTATTTGCCAACTTTATGAGTAAATATTTATCCAGGATTACTAATTCGTTACGCGTTATCTCTTGCGCTGCAGTTAAATGCACGAGGTTCCGACGTCAGAGAGTGTGCCTCAGAAGTTCGTAACACTGGAAACAGTTTTGTTTAAAACGTTGGCTAAAACTGTTGTCTAGGATTGCCATTGTTTAATGTTCGCAAATTAGCTTCAAGAAACCTACAGTTATAGATTAATGCTTTTAACGTTGAATAATGAACCACGCGCTCTTAAACACTCCTAAGGAATCGTGCACGATGATCAGAGACCGGGAATGTTCGCTAGGCTAACTTCAATGAATATATGTGTAGAAGATGCTCATTGGCTGTTCGCTGACACAGTGATAACACGTAATTGGGCTTGCATTTAGTTGATGAATGGCTCAACGCCCTCCAGGAGGTGTCAAACAAGTCAAGGTCCAAGAACAATTGCTGCACGAACTTACAGTTGTCGAAATTTAAGCTTGTACCCAAATTAAAACGTGATTTTTTCTGGCCCCTAACTATAAATGGTTTTCTATACCAGGGAAACCCGTTTATTGCGGAAACATTTTCGCGTAAGCTAGAGTTCAGTGTATCTGTTAATCGTCTCTAGTTATTGGCCGTGTCTCTTTGTAAGGAGACGTTGCTATTGAGTGGGACTCAGCTCTGGGACCCTGGCTTGGGAAGGTCATGATGTTTATAAGCAGGCCTAGATGTCAGGGCGAGGTCTGTTACTGGCAATGTGTTAGAAGATCTAGCTGGGAACATTTCTTGCCGACAACATCCCTCATTCCGACAAAACCTGCTTCCATACAACCCCACGTTCCCTCACGGCCAGGGTTCCAGACCTGAGTCCCGTACAGTAATTTGACTGCACTAATTTGAATGAAGTAACTCAGACTCCACACACCTGTGATTTGCTGATATGCCACCAAGAAGCTTAAAAGATGAAACTATTCAATCAATAGCATAGGTATCAGCCACATTGTTAAAAAAAAGTTCTATTCAACTAAACTTGTCAGAAAAGTAAGGTTTCCATAATTATATATTACAATTAACTTGTTAAATCCTGTTTTTCTTTGTTTTTCTGTTTGCATTTTCTTTGGTTTCCAGAAGCAACTACTTTTACTCCTAGACGTACGCAAATATAACTATATCTATGACTTATATGCTATTCACGATAAATTAAGCACTTGTGAAGTTGGCTTTGTTAAGAATAGTGACCAAAGTATATTTTGTTGTGGCTCAGAAGTAAACTTTAGAGTACGGCGAAATGTATACAATGTGTATGTAACTTTCACTGCCGTGTTAGTTTTTATAAGTGACAGACACATACAAATTGAACGAATGGAGATAAATAACACGGAATAAATTAGTATTTACTTTACTGTTTCATATCACTTAAGCTCTAGCGTTCAGTAAACGACGTCTCGTACGTGTCAGACAAAACTTATCTAGTGTTACCCTACTTGTTTCTTCAATGTACAGATTTTTGGTGTTTAACTTATCCTTGTAATCTTTCAACAATTTTTGCGATGAACGTTAATGCAAATTTAAACCATGTTCTCGGACATACGATAATGCGAGGGTATTTAAATGTTTTGGTCTGAGTGAATTCAGGAAATTGGAATATTCGTCAAGATTTTCAAATCCGTGTTGTGAGATGAGTGATTGATCTTCAACATATCGCAGCCAGTCTTAAGCTAGAGTACTGCTCTTATCCAACGCTACTTTTGTTCGATGATCGTTAAAAATTGGCCATGAAAGTTAGAAGTGGAGAGCCCATTGCTATACCTTCGGTTTGCTTGGAATATTAAATTTTAAAGTATCGCAACAATGACTTATGCACAAACATTGATCAGATTATTTATTATAGCTAGACAATTACTGAAAAACTTTTGGGTCCCTACAAAAGTGACTCAATATCCGCATCCCGTATCTCGTGCAGCTGATGAGCGGTTGAGTACGCTTAAATCCAATGCACCGGCGTTTCACTTCTGTATTCCTACCTGTTAGGTTGCCGCTGTAAATAATTCCTTATTTGTATAAACTAAAAAGCTGCAGCAAAACGACAGTCTGTACGCCTGTACAGCAGGAGCACCAGATGGGTTATTGCAAGAGAGAACTTAAGATTTTTATAACTGTTCATTCCTCTGATGCACGTGCCGTAGACATTTGATAATGAATGATCTGCTGGCTACTGAATATCATGTGATTACTCAGTAATAAGCGGCACCTGCAGACCAGACTGTCAGTGGCTGTAGAATCAACTAGCGCACAAGCCTGTACAGTTCTCGACAGCTGCATCACTGCCTGCTTTGCAATGATCGGCTGTCAAGACTGTACAGTAATAACTTGAAATCTGGTATTTCTCGTGCCCGCCACAAGTCAAGGAAAAACTTCCCAAATGAGAGATCGGTGATGAGAGCAGAAGTGAGAAGAAAAGACGATGCGGAGAAGAGTGTTACCAACTTAGAGAGTCCTCTTATGGCATCGAGCCAAAACCACTGGGCGGTTGGGAGGAAGTGGAAGTAACAGGAAGGGGATTGGGAGAGACAAAACATGATCCCGCTCACCACTGGAACTGTGACAGGAACAAATATCGGCGGGAAGAGATTCTAGGCGTAAGAAACAAAGTCATGGTAGTCGGCATTAGGTAAGTATGTAAAGACAAGGAATATTTGCTTCAGAATTAGTATGGAAAGGAATTGTGATGCTTTGCTAATAAATTGCTCTGCTTTATCGAACAGTCGATTAGGAATCGTATTGCAATACGTTAACGCATGATATAATGCTTCATTGATAATCAACGTGTGTTGATTAGAACAATTTATTACTGCACTAGTTCATCGTTACTGTTTAGTTGTAAAAGTGCCTCAAGAAGTGTTTGTTAGCAGATCCGAAAACTCCATAGTCTTTTATTCACTCTCGCCTTGATTACTTTTTCATTGTCTACTGCTCCAGTGAGTGGCCAATTGTATATCTATCAAGATAGCATAACTGTCAGTGAGGGCGCTCGTTCATGGTTGCCATTGGTTTAGTGTCCTCAAATACGAGTTTAACTTTTTAACATATTATCTATAATATACTCGTTTATCATCGGTATGTTGCGTAACAAACTTGATTATGTTCAGTACTATAAGATACCAGTCAATACCAGTATGTTATATCCTTGATGATGCTGAAACGAAGGATATATATATATACATATATATATATATATATATGTGTGTGTGTGTGTGTGTGTGTGTGTATATATAGCTGATGTCAGAGCAGTTTACTTACTTTATATTTTATTCGCACTTTTATTTGTGTGGTTAATACGTGCAGACAAACAGTGGTCAGTGAACAAAGTTATTCTTGTATGGGGATTTCAAAGAGAAAGTTACGTGTGGGTTAACAAGTTAATAAACAGTGGTCAAATCATGAAAGTAACTTACAGTACTTTCCTGTGCAGTACAGAGAAAGCACCAGGTTGTTCTTCAAAACAAACTCCTCGACAAATGTTCCCGGAAACCACTTAGAACGGCGGATAACCTCATCCATAGTAAAATTTAATTTTGAATTCAGGTGCATGAAGGTAATTGAATAAAGGCTTACAGCGTGAAAATACGTATATAACTTTGTAACTTGATTGCTGACACGTGATGCTAACGCTGTGAGCAACTGCCAGTATCATTTTTATGTGCTTTCAAATATATTTTTAGCAATATTCTACCAAAAACACCAGTCTAGTGGAGGTTTCTTCAAAGGTTCACTATTTATTTGTAACAGTATCTCTAATTATAACTTCAAGTCAAATAAATTCTCGAATTTTCCAAATATGAACTGCAAAAATATTATTCCAATTATTTTCTCATATATTTCGGATCTGCAGACATTTACTGAGGATGAAAGCAACACAGAAGGTAGTTATCTGCAGACAATACTTCAAGGAAGCTCTCTGTATTCACACTCACAACCGTCCTTTTTGGTCCACGCCACATTGACACGCCCACTGCACTGCACAACGTTCATTATTGGTCGACACTCTGCCAACGAGGTGCCGAGTTGACAGTGTCTTAATAAAACATTAGTAACACATGTGACATGAGTAGCGGGTCAGGGCCCGCTTTTTTTTACCTTTTGTGTATAGTTTATCTGTTAAATATTACAAAATTTTAAAGTGGTAGGCCTTATATACAATTTTTTTGTTTAGGAATTGTTTTAAAAAGCACCATTTTGCACCTTAAAAACTAAAATTTTCAGGGATGGCTCCCAGACCCGCCCTTCTTGACTCGGAGTGTTGCCATACCTACTTTTTAGGAATGGGCTACCCTCCCCCTTCCCCACCATTCCAAATCTAGAACTGTATCTGCAATTGAACATGACACATTATTTATAAGTAATCATGTTCACTGTAGTAATTTATGAAGGTTCATTTTCATTTACAAAATACGTAATTGAGAAGACTGTGCCATTATGGTAAAGCACTAATAAACAGTAGCGAGTAAATGTAACTGTATACCTGCAAGTATTTCCCTCACGGACAGAAGTCATCACAGAAATGTAGCTCGATTTATACCCGGTCGTAGTTTTTACAATTGTTAACTCTTTCATTTGCATTTATAGTTGTAATGTAGGGTGCTGCAAAGAAAGAAACTAATGCCTGGAACAGTACTTACTTGAGCCAGGATAACTTCCGCCCCCATCTTTTAACCAACAAACGACGATATTTCATTCTTATTTTATTAGCCTAGACGCTGACTTATCACAGGAGAGGTCGGTGAGTTTTCTGGTATTACTCCTAGTTTCCCAGCTCTTGCATTCCGTCGCTGCTCCGCATTCGCTCCAAGGCGTCGTCTCCAACACTCGAGACCTTGATTTAAGCGCTACGAAATATCTTTATTTGAATTATATGTAAATTAAGAATAAAGCTGGATTCACAACCACCGTGCAGTGTAAGTGCGTACGTACGTGTAAAAGTAAAAACACCGAGTGTGCATGCTAGCATTCACATCCTCGCGTAGCGTGCGTATGTACGTATCATAGTTGATCAACTTTCTACTTCGTACGTATGTACGGTAAGTGGTGGTTGTGAATGACGCATGTGCAAACGTGAGACTCAATTTAATGTTAATTTATATTGAGAAATCATTCATATTGTGATTATGAATTATTTAATTCCGTTTGAAGAATAAAAATAAAATATGTTCATATATTACCGACGTTGTGTTGTGACATATAAGCAATTTCCGCGCATATCTAGAATAAATATTGTTGTGAATCTTATCTCTAATACTTAAGGGTGTACAAGTGAGGAAACGTTACAATTTTATATTGTATGAAATATTGTTAGTGTTTCAGATGTTTCTTGGGAGTACATTTTCCTCTTACACAAATAATTTAGCGTAGCCGGTTTTCCTACGATGTAATTTCAAAGTCAAAATTGGCACGTTTTTACGTCATACAAATCTTGAAAACTAATAAACATAGTGAAAGGAAGTAATTCACATGCTAACTACATCTCCCTAACTACTGCTAGAGGTATGTAAAATCTCACTTCAAAAATTTTTTTGTATTTAAAAGTAAATAATCTAAATTTTTTTAACTTTTTGTTTTTCTCAGCAATTTTTTAATACAAAAAAATATTATAATGGGTTCATATATATGCTTCAAGCCGTAGACTGTAACATGTAAGCTTTGGTGTGATATATTTTTTTTCATTTCATTATGTTAATTTGTTTTCCAGTTTTGTATGAAGTGAAATTAAGCGAATTTTTACTTTGAAATGTCATTGTTTGAAAACTGAATGAGCTAAATTAATTTATTTTGAGGAAAATGTACTCGCAATTTATGTCTACAAAACTGACCGTATTTTATCCAAATATAAAATTATTATTTTTCCCCCACTTTAACGCCCCTAAAGTACGTGCGTGTGTTCGTAATTACGTTGAAAGTTGTGAATCCGCCTTAAGGCCATGCTCTCTAGTTCATAGTTTTCAACGACATTAATTTTTTTCCGCCTAAACGAGAGCCGGTATAAAAAATCTGTATGGCAGTTTTGTTTAAATTCGTCTTTTTCATGTTTTTTTTTTCAAGGCAGAAAATACTGTGATTTTAGCTAATTAATTATGTAACAAACGACATTCTGGTTTATTGACTTATTTTTGTAGAAACGGTATGATGTCTTGTTTTGGAAAAATTAGCTATCATGGCAACAACCGTTTTAAACAAAACTGTCTACAGATTTTTGATATCTGCTTTTATTTAAGTTTTAAACATTATCGCAAAAACTATAAAAACTTAATAGCGTGGCCTTCATCAGTCGGTACATTTAAGTAAATGCGTTGGTTTGATTCACTGGTCGATGATATGTTACATACACTCTAAAAATAGTTTGTAAATTTACCAGACGTGCGTATAGGAGCGCTGAAAAAGTAGGTATTGTAGAATTGTTTCCCAGACATCCATGGTAGCACTCCTAAACTTTTTTTTATAAAACAGTCAAATGTATACTGAAGTTACTAGACTTGTATTGTAACAACTGTAAAGGTTGGCATATTTACAAGATGGAAGTATGATAACTGTCCCATACTGCGTCTGGGATAATAACTTCCTAAACATTTTAGGAAGTGTTTTAACAGTGTAGGCATGAAATAGCTTCAAAACATGTAAACCGTATTTTTGTGGCGTGAATATCATAATTAGAGATGATGGTATATCGCAAAATTGTTGTGCCAACATACCCTTGGAAAGACTATAGTTTCTCGCAACGTGTATGATTGGGTGATACACGTCTGAAACTCCGTAGCTATCTGCAGACCAATAACAGTTATTAAATATTACAACGTCGGGATTCTTATTGGTTTAGTAAAGTAGGGCAACAGTTCCACGTACATACGAAAGCTTGTGATCTTATGGTAGGCAGGCTGGACGTACGTTGGAATCCAGCGAACAGTCAAGTTTTCCCGTGATAAACCATCATCTCTAATCATAATACATGACGGTATGTTTCACGTCTAGTATGTACTTCTCAGTCCTGTAAACACTATAGAACGTACATTTATCTCACGCAGTATCGCGTATACAGGACACCTGCAGGTCGAGCATGGTTCTTTTTTTTCGAAACCGTCGTAACTCCGAAGTGTCGGCAGAACGACGCTAGTGTTATGACGGCTGAGCAAAAATGCGAGCATGGATCGTCATATCATAACGCTTCCGTCAGAACTATTGCGTCAAATGAACGACGGTTCCAAAGAGGAATATATGCAGAGGTTGGTACGAAATTTGCAGTAGCGACGTGTTATTTTTGTGTGTTGGAGAATCTGCTTTCAAGTTTCAGCCAATACGAAACCTTTATGAACAAAAATATTATACAACTTGTTATATACTGAAGTAAGTACACTCAATTATACAAATACTCTTTAATAAACGAAACGTTACAATATTATATTTACAGCTGAACTGTTACTCCACAGAGAACATATCAACAAACTCCAGTCATAGATATTACACCTTACACTGATACACTACAGATATATCCCCCCTAAGTGGGGAAGTAGTTTAAAACAATAATAAACGATTTCACAAATTGTCAATGAAAACTTACAAGTATCTTTACACAACTTACAAATCTAGCTTTACAGGTGGCCTTCTTATCCTTCCAGAGGGAGGTCTCACTTACTGTCTACCTCCGTCCTCCACCTCATGTGGGCTGCATTGAACTGGACTGATTTCTGCCCTTTTACCAGCCTTTATTGTTTGATTATAATGCCGTTTCCATATAATTCCTGAGTCCAGCAATTTAACATATAAAATACGATTACCCTTAATTTGCTGCACTCTACCCTTCTTCCATATCCTTCCTTGTGTTCTATAGTCGCGCACCCAAACTACCTCACCTACACAAAACTGTACACTTCTACTGGCTTCTCCTACTACCGGCAGCTCTTTTTGTATCTTTGGTCGAGGTTTGATAAGGTCCAACCTTGACCTTATCTGTCTACCAAACATCATTTCGGCTGGGCTACTTTTAGTTGTGCAATGAGGTGCACATCGGCTCACCAGTGTCTCGATAGGAACTTTGTTACTCACTCCATCGTTCAAAGTTTTCAAGAGCCCTGCTTTGAAGGTTTTTACTAAGTTCTCTGCAGCCCCATTACTTGCTGGATGATATGGAGGAGACGTCAAATGTTCAACCCCATTTAATGTGCAAAAATTTTCAAACTCTTCAGACACAAAATTGGAACCATTATCAGTTACAATAGTTTGAGGTATTCCGAACCTTGCAAACGTTTCCCTCAATTTATTAAGACATGACTCAGTCACTAAAGATTTCATTGGGAAAACTTCCACCCATTTAGAAAAAGCATCTATAAGAACCAAAAAATAAGTTCCCCTAACAGGGCCACAAAAATCCATTTGGATACGTTTGAAAACTTCCTTACACTCTGGCCACTTTACAACAGCAACATTTTGTGGCTCAGCACAAGATGACATACACACTTCACAAGCCCGTACAAAATTTTCCAAGTCCGTACTTAACCCAGGCCACCAAAAATATGATCTACTCCAGTTTTTTAGTTTAACCATACCGAGATGGGTTGTGTAAATCACATTTAGCAAGTTCTCTCGACAAGTTTTTGGAATGACTACCCTGTAACCCCACATTTCTAAGCCTTGCTCAAGTGACAACTCCTCCTTCTTGCGAAAATATGGCTTTCCGCTGTCCGACACAGAGCGCGGCCAACCCATTTGTATATATTTGCAAACTTCACTCAAAATCGCATCATTTATAGTTTCTTTTCTTAACGATTCCGCATCTATTGCTGTAGCCTGTTCTATAAAGTGTAAATATTCTCATTCAGCTGATTCGATCTGCTTAAGCTCTACGACATTCTCTAATGGCAACCTAGAAAGCCCGTCCGCAACATTAACAGTTCCCTTAACATGCTTCAATGAGTATTCGAACCCTGACAAGAATAAGGCCCAGCGCTGCAGTCTTCCCGATCCCATGGCTGGGATTCCTTTATTTTCACCAAATATTGCCAGTAATGGCTTATGATCAGATTCTAGTATAAAATGCTTACCCATCAAATATTGTGAAAATTTTTCACACCCCAATAAACAGCTAAAGCTTCTTTATGAATGACGGAATAATTGCACTCTGCTGGAGACAGAACCCTGGACGCAAATGCAATTGGCTTTTCTACACCGTCTGGATCAACATGGGTCAACATTGCCGCTATTTCCTTCGCAGATGCATCACATGTCAACTTCACTGGCTTGTCGACGTTAAAATGGACCAGAACCTGTGGAGAAAGTACCGCGTCCTTTGCCATCCTAAATGCATTTTCACAATCCTTTGACCACTAAAGACACATTGCCCTTCTTCAGTAATACATACAATGGACACAAAATGGTTGCCAGCTTAGGAATAAATTTCTGATAATAATTTACCAAGCCAACAAACGCTCTTACAGCATCCACATTTGTAGGGCGTGGAACCTCTCTAACAGCTTTCACCTTGTTAGGGTCTTTACGAATGCCCTCATTATCAATGATATGTCCTAAATAATGGATTTCTTTTTCAAAAAAATGGCACTTATTTTTATTAAGTACAAAACCAGCCTGTTTTAACTTCTGAAAAACCTGATGCAGGTTCTCTATGTGCTCTGCCTCTGTTGCTCCAGTGACTACAATATCATCCAGATAAGTTACAGTGCCCTTGCAACCTAATAACACTTTCTCTATAATCCTTTGAAAAATTACACATGCTGGTTTTGTCCCAAAAGGTAATCTATTTACCACATATATACCCTTATGTGTACTCCACGCCAACAATTCGCCTGTTTCCTCTGTTACTTGCAATTGGTTATACCCATTTGACAAATTAATTTTCGTGAAACGTTCACCTCCCTGCAAGGCTACAAATAGCTCCTCTACCTTGGGAATAGGATGCCTTTCTTCCTCTAGGGCTTCATTTATGGTTATTTTATAATCAGCACAAACCCTTATGCTACCCTGGTTTTAATACGGGTAGCAGTGGTGTACCCCAGACGTTGGTATCCACTTTGGTAATAACCCCTTCCCTCTCAAGACGTTCAAGTTCTTGATATACTTTTGCCTGAAATACAAATGGCACCCTTCTGGGTTTTACAAATATAGGCCTAACATCTGCCTTAACCTTTAATTCAATCTTTTCATGCAAGTAAGTTCCTTGACTGTCATCAAATAAACTCTTAAATTCTTCAATTAATTTATGGACACTGTCCTTGTTAACTACCATGTTGTTCACACTTGTTATTACAGGTATTTTTAATGCCAATAACAAATATCTACCTAACAATGGTTTACTGTTAGTTTTTACCACTATTAATTTACTCTGTATACAGTTCCCTTTATAACCAACTGTGACTTGAAATTCCCCTTCCGGGTACAGAATTTCACCACTATACATTTTTAACTTAATAGAAGTAGGCTGTAAAGGGTACTCATTAAACAACTTAATGTATACAGCCAAGGGCAGTACAGATACCGCAGCTCCTGTATCCAGTTCCATTTCTATAATTACTGAATTGATAGTAACATGTACAACAATTGGTTTCGACGCGTTGGCCACATAATGGCCAAAAATTTCTTTGACATCTACATCCACCAAATTAATAGTTTTGGTTGTACATACTTTTGCCAAGTGTCCTATCTTTAGGCATTTCTTACATTGAAATTGCTTATACTTGCAACTCCGAAAATTATGATTGGTTTCGACGCATGCGTAACACCGTCGCTCCTCTTTCTTGCTCATCTTGTCCCCTGATTCCACCGGCCGCGAAACTGCACCACGCCTGTCCCCTTCGTCACCTCGTCGGCTGGTTGTAGTTGCCTCAACGCGGTGAACAGAACTCTGTAGTTGTTGTATCGCTCCTTCCTTCTTCACTGCAATAGTAAGCAGTTCAGCAAGTGTTTTATTGGGCTCCTCTTCACACAATCTATCTAGCAACGAACCAGTTAACATTCCAACTACAAAACGGTCTTTAACAAAATCTTCTAATAATTTGCCAAACCCACACAGCATTGCTGCGTTTTTTAACTTCGCATACCAGTCGGTCACTTTTTCCCCTTGAAACTGATGCAAACTGTGAAATTCTATGCGTTTACGAAATATGGAAATAGCCGGTGAAAACTGTCGCTTCAAAGCTGCCACTAATTTATCTATGTATTTTCCTTGGGCAAAACAGGATCACACAGATCTCGTAGTAGCTTATAAGCAGGTGTCCCAATAACCGTTAACAATATCGACACTTTGTCTGCTTCACCAACTCTATTTGCTATAAAATATTGTTCCAGTCGTTCGCTATAAATAGTCCAATCTTGCGATGACTCATAAGCCTCAATTGTTCCGACATTGCCAAAAACACGTACTGCTTCTACAGTTGTTGCCTGCAATGGCGATCTCGTTGACGAAACTTTGTCTCCGTTTTCAAACATCTTGCTTGCTGAATATAAAACACAATCACGTCGAAGTTATAATAATGTTCAGCGTACAACGTATTTTCCTCGTCGCCATTTGTTATATACTGAAGTAGGTACACTCAATTATACAAATACTCTTTAATAAACGAAACGTTACAATATTATATTTACAGCTGAACTTTTACTCCACAGAGAACATATCAACAAACTCCAGTCATAGATATTACACCTTACAGTGATACACTACACAGCTGTAACGAGAATGACGTTATTTGAACTTAACCTATACTTTTATTTTCAAATGACACAATTAACGTGTACTTTTATTCTCCAAGTGACACTTTAATTTATTAAACGTGTGAACAGAACTAGAAAAATCTGTGGTCAAGTGCTAATATTCTGTGGCAGTCGTGTGGGGTTTGCTCGAATATTAATTTAATGAGTCAGTGTAAACGTCACTATAGTAGTGGTGTTGCTGTCGAAATAGAAATATCAGTACTTGACCATAGCTTTTTTTATATGTTCATTTGGATGTTTATATAAGCAATGTAAAATATAACATGGAAAATAAAGTTCAACATAATTTTTAACATTTCAATATGTAACTTATAATTTTATAGTATACATATGATTTACAGTGACAAATTTATTTTCTGTCAGAGCATTTATAATAAATAACAGAAGACAATCACTATTCTCCAGTCAATAAAAAAATTTTCCTTACATTTGAGGAAAATATATATTTCGTGGTCTCCTTTACCCTATACACGATATAAATTTAAAATTGGTTTCCCAATCTAGGAAAAAGACAACGCATGAACATGAATAACGTACTGCTCAAAATTACAAACATTTTAATAGCGATATATGTAAGGTACAACGTTGTAGGTTAATTTCCAAAACAAACTGTAGCAATGTTTTAAAAGTTACTACGTTGCGTATTAACACTGGTTTCTCAGGATATTTTCAGCAGAGAATGTCTTATGCGTTTTGTACTATAGATTCAAGCCATGAATATTAAAATACCGGAATTTTTTTTCTACCGCACATCACTTTCATTCGGTTTGGTTGTAAAAACACGTTTAAATTACAAACAAAACACATGCGTACACTAATACAGCGCCAATAATTACCTTTACAAACATCAGTTAAAACAATTTGTTTTTGTCTTCAAAAATATTCAATACAAACTGTATTACTTATTTAGGTATTAGATATCAGCAAATACACTATAGATCTAAGGTATTCGCTATCAGTATGGGCAAGATGTAGGTTATGGCTGTATGATCAAGTTATAGGTTATGGTACGTGTACAGTAATTGAGTTTTAAGTTTGTCTTTGCACGTATTGTTTATGCTGTGTGCAGGCTTTATATTAGTTAAAAATATATTTTGTCACTTGAAACTATGAATATGGCATTGTTTCTATCAATATTTATTTCAAATACGCACGTTGTCAGCTCATGACACGCTAAAATACCGCGTCATTGTATTGACGGTCGCGTCGTCCATCTGAAACGCTTTGACGAAACGTCTTTCCACTGACGCGTCGTTCTGACGACAGGGAGAAAACTCTGGGGTTGTTTTAACATTGCGTAAATGGGACTATAAGGAGCTTTCAGTCATAACGGGGTCAACTCAATTTGGTAGATAGGTTAGTGTCCAGACTTGTACTTCTACGACCGTGCTCACTCCAGTACTGAAGGCATACTTATGGCTCACCATCCACTTGTACGTTCCGCGTCTACAGGTGTACAATAACACAAGCCTACACATACGTTCAACTGTTCATAGACAAGAAATGACTTTTGGGTGCTCAACAACTTGTAGGCCAAATTCCATAATCCTTTGTTCACTGAAGCCTTGATTACCTGCATATTAACTGCTTTCCTAATTAGTAACCGCTTTACCTACCGCTATTTAACTTATATTCGTTCCCTATTTCATTTCAGGTTCGGTATTTGCCCGAATTACCTCACGAATTGTCTCTGACCTCGTGATACAATCCTAAAATAAAATCGTATGTGGAACAGTTTGAAGTTTTCACAAAATATAGTCGCAAAAATTTCCATTCTGTACGTGCTACCCTAGCACATGTTCTACGTGCTTTACGTTAGCGTCAATACAATAGTATGTTTTTAATAAGTCTGCCTAAATGTTTGCTGAATAAACAGGAGGCTCTATGGAAATGAGCGTTAAGTTTCAGAAGATCAACCTTGCCAGTAGAACGGAACAGCCGTGTGCTAGCTTTGACGCCAGCGTGTCCATTAGTTGATTGGCTGCACTGATATTGTGCGAAAGACGCTCTAGTGTATTCAGTCGCGGCTTGGCTTGTGTGACTGTAACTAGAATCGTCGGCTTCCTGCGGTAGGATGCAACAAGCGTAGAAGTGGCAGAGTGAAGCAGAGAGATATTGTTCAATCCATAACGGCATGAGGTAAGAATGAAACACCGAAGGATTGTAAAGGCGATGGAAAAAAATAACCAGTAACTCGACAAAATCCCGCTCGCCAATAGCGAATATCGGAAGATACCAAACAGGGTATCTAATAAGGATCTTGTAACTGAAACTAGTGCATGGCATGTCTGCGAATCTTTATTTCTTTTCTTCTTCGTTACATGCCGCCTGCCAGAACATATTTATGCGTTTGTAATCTTGAGGTACGATAGTGCTAATGATGCCTCGGACACACCCGTCACGTCTCATATTAGCCTCTATGTGCACGTCACTGAAGTGACGATAGCTTGTCTCTGTGAGACAAAGGGGATTACATCACTCTTTTTGAGGTAATTTTAAAAATGAAGGTGGTTGTACGCCCCTATACGTTTGAAGGATTCTTCACTAAGATTTTCATAGACACGCTTATAGACAGTTTACAGTCGCAAGAAAATAGCTTTAAAGATTAACGGATGATCTGGAATGGGTAATGCATTATGTGCATTATCAAACCACACATAACCTTACTTAACCCAAACTAACATTCCTAACATAACCTAATCTAACTTAACCAAACCTTATTTTAAATTTACCTAACCTAATCTAACCTTACCTTATCGAACATAATCTAACCACACCTATCTAAGCTAACGACGCCTAATGTAACATTACCTTACTTCACCAAAACTAACATCACCTAACCTCAACTTAACCTTATCTGCCTGAACCTAAACAATACAAAGCTATCCTAACCTAATACAACTTCACTTAGTCTCACCTATCATATCATAATGTAACTCGTGCTATCCTCACATATCCTAACCTACCCCATTTTATCTTCACCTTACTCTCTTAACCTAACATAACTTAATCTTACCTAAGTTAAGTTAAACACACCTAACCTAACAATCATTGCTACTGTTTCTGAGTAAAAACGTATCAAGTGACCAATGGCAGTTACGTAATCGCGGGTCTCCAGCTAACGCGGTAAAAAATTCACCACTCTGTCATGACAACCTGTACCATCCTAGCAGCTCTGGATGAGAGTGTTGAAAAAAGGGGGGTTGGAAAGAGGGGTAATGAAGATAATGGAAAGGGGAGTGGAAATGAGGGGAAGGGGAATGGAAAGGTTGGAAGGGGATTGAATGTAGGGGTAGGTGGAGAGGAAGGTGGACTGGAATGATGGGAGGGGTGATGGAAAGTTGGGTAATGTGATGTAGGGGGAGGAATGCGAGCAATAAAACACGATGGACGCCAACCTCGACAACTCGTCGATCTAATGCGCGGTCCGCGTGATGCAATGGTAGAGAGCAGTTATGCTAACAGCTCTGTGCACTGCTGCGTGGGGAGGGGAGATGGCACATGTTTGCGAGTAATGCTGGTGTCGCATCCCTCTCACGTGGCTACGACTAACACTCGCGTTCCAAGCTCCCTCGTGCCGAGGAACATTTCCATAGACAACTGCAGCTTGTTGCAGTATTGTTTTATTACAACAAAGTTTGTACTATGAATATTACAATTTTGCTATGTTATCTGTGAATTAGTTAGGTTTCAAAGTTATGCAGTACAAATACTTTCACAGTCGGTTTGTAGCCAATCGCACACTAAAAACGTTTGTTTGTATTATTACAAGGGGAACCCTTGGAAACCCAGTTAGTTGCCAAAGAAATTCTTTGTAAAACTATTAGGTTGTTCTCATAAAAAGCACAAAGTACACGTTTGGAAAATACTTGTACTTGCGGTAAGAATTGAAACGAAGAAACTGTGCCATGCATATTCAAGACCCGTCTTTTCTTTCATTGTCCGCTGTTCCAATGTGTGGCAGAAAAAGGACAAATGATCGGGGCTAGGGTATGCACAAAACGATGGATTATTATATCCAGGTCATTCAACTTACGAAATATTCTTTCACCAGCAATTATGGAACCAAAATTATATGATTTATTTTATCCTGATCATGAAAATGAGTATTTTTTTAAATAATCGATACGCAACTACCTATTATTGTAATTATTAAAACAAAGAAAGAAGAAGGAAACAATTCAAAACACCAGGATTCGTATATGAATTCTTGTGAGCTATGTATGTGCACCTAACCTATGGACTACGATCACTTATGTGCTGTCCGAGCGTACTACATCGTATAATCATGTGATTAAAGTATTACTGAATAATTTAAAACAAACCCACGATTTTTTCCATTATTAAGACTTCCAAGTTTTTTTAACGTATAAAATACCTGTATCTTTACGAACAAATAATTTTACAATGAAAAATCGTTGTACTTTTACAAAGGTTTGTAAAAGTGCAAAGAAATTATTTTAATTTATAAAAAAAATTACGTTTATTGTGCCAGAATACAATGCAGAAATATGAACCAGTAACAAGCTTTCAAGGGAACAATTACTCAGTTCCCGTGCCTTGTGATCATGCGTTAAAGTGGGTCAGTAGATAATGATCAAAGAGTGAGTGAAAGATTTTGGTCATCGCTTAACATCGAGATCTTCGGCGCTGGTGAAAGGTGACGTGAGGTGAGTATAGAGCGGCGCTGGAATGAATGGGAGGGGGAAACGGGAGATCAGCGAGAATACCCACCGACCAACGGCATCGTCCGGCACGATTCCCACACGCGAAAAGCTGGGGACCGACCCCACCGGTAATCGAACCCGATTCGCCTTGGTGGGAGGCGAGAGGTCAGATCCCTCGACATCCGCGGCCCCTCTGTATCCAAGAGTTGAGGCACGAGTAAATAGAGGACTGTGCATTCTAGCCTAGGTCACAGAACCCACGAAATTTCAAAGTTTCGATATATTTAACCTACAAAGACCTCTAATTTTAACTAAAAAGTATCAGTTTACTATACATATAGATAGTGACATGCCCGTCTTTGGTAGGAGGTCGAGGCCTCAGATATGACTACTCTACCAAGAAGGGTCATATTAATAGTTCCTCTACGGTGATAGTTTATCCCAACTGTGTCAGTTTGTAGGACATAGAAACTAAACAGGAAAGACATCTTCGTATAAGAGCGCTTAATGCGCTATAGTTGACAGTGTTGCCACATCTAAGACCATGCATGACCTTCTACCACAGACTACAACAATTGTGGCCAAAATTACTTGTGATGGTAATGTAATAATATTTTTTTGTAACTATTCCATTGGTTTTTACTTTTTTTTATGATTGTATTTCTTTAGAATGTGATAAATTCTTGAACTAGGTCAAACCTAGACATTTCCGATAGTTCAAACTGAGACGGATAGACTTTATTTTGTAATTTAGCATACAACGAAACTACCTTACAGTGACATGTATATAAACATTCTGGATGTTGGCATCACGAAATTATTCAATGTACGTATTTGATTAAAGGGAAACTATACCCGAATACTTTTTGTACAAAATGCCCAGGCGAAATTCGTTTCACGTCCTATTATCGTGACCCTTATAGGCCTACCACGCTGTGATTTCATGTTCAAATGAGAAATATAATTGCCTTACCTTGTCTTGAAGCTACTAAGGGTATTTTCAAAAGAGGTTTTCGTTAAGATTTTTCCTTTATATTATACGTCTCTCTGTAAGTACCACAACTATAAAAATACTGTCGGTTGTTAAATTTACTTGATACTGTCACTTTTAAAACTTACATTCGTGAAATTTTAAATTATGCATAATAAACATTAAAATTTGGATTTATGTAAGCGAACATAGTAGCTATAATATTCATTAAAGTAGTAAAGTTAACTTACTATTAAACTATCGTTATAAAATATATAATAATACACTTTCAAATTGAAGTGTGTATTTTATAATTACCAATTTGAAGAATTATATAGTTAATTTAAAGTAAATTTGTAATATATATAAATGTAAAACATTCATAAACATGTATATCCTTATTTAATGAAACTATTTAAATACTTAGTAGGAATCAATAACAACTAATAAGTTAACGATGAATTATAAATTATTCATTTACAACTTGTAATATTATATATTTACTGCGTGAGGGCGATACGGGAAAGCGAAATTCGACATTAGAACATCGCGTCACGAGAACGCAGAGTTTTAATTAGTTCCTAATTGGAACGCAGTAAACAGTGGTTGTTAATCGGCTTCGTTATTAGTGTCGTGTTTCAACGCACGGCATTAAAAATAGATATTGGCAATATAGGGGAAGGTATTTTCGCGGGCCCATGCTGGCAGAAATAAATTCGTGTCGCATTGTTTAAAAAGAAACACCGATTTACGCTAAAAGATTCTTGCACAACTTTGTTTCAATGGCATGTGCACACCTCCAGCTCTGCTTCGTGGTCAATGATTGGAAGATTATTCTGAGCGTATCCAGGTTCTTTCTGTACCCACTAATCACACATGTGTTGTGTCTCAGTAACCTTGTTCAGAACGGCACAGTCAAATAAGTGACTTCTCTACTCTAAGTCACGATGCCAACAACTACGAAGCAAAGCTGAAGATATGCTCACAAGACAGGAAACAAAGTGGTGAAAAAATATTTTCGTATTACTTACGGGTTTTTACGTATAACCGTCAGAAAAAACTGTGAGTTAAATTAGAAAAGTACCAGTAATATCGTCCAGATACCTTTGTTTTATTAATAGAAGTCCTTTAGATCAGAGAAAATCTTCACAAAAATATTCGCGTGGGTTCTATTTTGTCGGAAAAGTATCAATGTACGATATAATACTGTTGTACATAGGTATTTGTAAATTAAGTACATCAAACTAAGTAAATTAATGATTAAAAGCAACAAATACATTGGATAGTCAATTCGTCCAAACTTCGTGTACATTTCTGAAAGAGGATTAGGAAAATATGAAGGCAGATTCATAGCTAGATATATTGGTGTAGTCGTTGTGCCTATGCTGCCATGGGATTTTATCAGATTAAATTAATAAGTGAACGTACTCCGCAGCAACAGTTTTCTTGGAAAGAACCTCATGTGATTTATGACGATAATTCCAATCACAATAACAAAATCTCAGAGGAAGTAGGTCAATTTAAATGACGAGGCACGAGCATTTACTTTATCTAAAAAAAAAGTAACAAAGCTTTTTTTTCTCAACGGACCGACCAAACGTACAGATAAAACGCCTCTAACGGAAGATGACGTACAGCACACACAAAATCAGGAGACAACACAAGTTTCAGTAAACAAAAAATTGCAGTAGCAGAAAGACTCACTAATGACTCAGTCAAGAAAGAAACGCTACGTTTCCTGAACTGAAATCGCAAACATCATTACAAAAACAAAATAATTAAGAGCGAATGTAAAAATACCGAGCTATATCAGGATACCTCTAAGATAAATTTTGGTATTTACGTAAAATTCTCAAAATTTCTTAGTATTTGTCTAGTTTTATCAGTTTTTAAATAATATCTACACTTTTCATTGTGTATTAATAAAGGTATCCTGAAGTGTCACAGTACTTTAACTTTCATTGTAAATTAATCCATTTCTGTAATAAAAGAGAGTTCTTACTATGTCAACAAACATTTTCTTACTTCGACAAGTAAATGACGAAATATAAATACTAGCCGGCCGGCTGCGGCATTGCCCGCGTGAAATTATGTAATGTAAACAGTAACTCTGTATGAAATATGTGATGAAGGCATTTAACAGCTAGCGTACTCAATAACAGTGAACTATAATTAATTGTCTTAGCTCAGTGTAAAGAGCGCGCGCAATATGCTCGTAAGATGTCATAGTAATTCCCATCGCAAAGTCTTGTACAGGATACGAACCCGTAACCACACCCCTTCCACACAACAAACTTTATATAATACCTGAGTGAATGTTAAAGGCATGCCGTGATAATTCTTTCGTACGTAGTGGCTACAGTCCAAAGAGGTTTTATTTATGAGTAGGTTGGCAAAAAGCTTAGAGTAAATATAGGATAGAGGGAGTATCCTCTATACAGCTGCATACAAAATTGTGTGTTCAACATGTGTCACGTGACTTTAGTGAAATATGCGCGGGAAATTTGAAATAACATTGAGAGCCAAGATAATAATTGCTTAAAAATCACAACTATGTTGGGTTATTTTGGTACCTTATGAATTTATGAACTAAGGAGAG
>PNEQ01033461.1:0-29675 GCA_003012365.1 Medauroidea extradentata | reverse complement strand
ATAAGAAGAAAATCTACGGTAATGTCTACTATCAGATTACGTAGATCCAGGATAGAAGAGGTTCCCAGTAGTTTAGATGTAGATTGTGGACTATACTCAAATTTAACTTTTCATTTTCTTAATAACTACACTTTGAGATTTTAATTGAACATGATAAAATTAAATGTTGTGGAAGCGGTAATGTTTCGTATTGTTTGAAACAATCATTTCACTAATCATTCTAATAAAATACAGATTTCTCTTGTCTAATTTCATACGTTCTATTTACACTCATTACATGTGCAAAGCTAATGCTAGTGTTGATCTATACGCTAGATACCCACACCCCCATTAATGTTAACGTACAGATCATTTCTGGTTACGTTATACGTTACAAAAAAAATTGTAATATGGACCCTATACCGACTTTTCAGCGTATTGGTTAAATAACACATATTGCAGTATTACAACATATATATGTATACATATAAACAAACGCGTAATAAGCATATCACGCGAATCCTGGACTAAATTGTGTAGGAAAATCTTAGTGGCAAAATGTTGTACGGTGGCATTTTACGTGCGCATAATGTAGCAACACTGCACGTAGATAGTCCCCTGTTGCGTTCAACACCAGATATTACTTCATGTACGTTAAGTCAAGTAAACATATAATCATCTCTGGACTGCTCAGGATTTTAACCTGGACCAATAATACACAGGTCAGAACAGTAGTAATAAGATAAGTTAGATATCTGTGTAGCGCAAGAGGGGACTAACTACAGTGCTATGTTGTCGCATTATGTATGTAGTACAACGTTTTGAGGTTAACAATTTCGTCTGTATTTTAGCACAGGATTAGCGTGGTGTGTTTTATAGGCGTGTGTCTGGACACTCTGTATATATGTGTATATATCATGTGAGCAATTATTGAAATGTTCTATTGTGTGTATATATTATATATTTATATATATAATTATTATACATATGAAGTGTGTATATGAAGGTTATGTTTATAATATACAGTATGTATATATTAATAATTTATAGGCATAATATTTATAAACTATATATACATATATATGCACACACACGAAGGTCTGAATGTATTTTTGTAGTTTGCGACACTTAAGCATTCCTGTAATCTTTATCCAACTGTGATGTAACTTGGGTGAGTGTTTTGTGTGTGCGACCTTCAAGGTTACTGCCGAAATATTGAGTTTGGTGTGTGTGTTGGGGGGGGGGGATAAATGGGTTACAGGGGCAGAACCGAGCACCCAAAATAATGAATGAAAATATAGAAACAAAAACATTCGAACTCAGCCTGGCAGAGCTAGTAAGTACTAAGCATTATTTGCATAAATCAGTACACGGCGAATAATTTACTTGTCTGCATGCAACAGTGGCAATCTGGTATACTCCAGGTATGGTTTACTTGGTGATTATCAGTTTTATCGTACTCTTATAATATTGTACTTCGTATATTTTCTGTACGGAGATGAAATTATGTTTGTACACTGGTCTAGAAATAGGCTATGTATTTTCGACACAATTGGCTATTATAAATAAAATACTGTTACAAATTTTCTTGTTCGACAAATTCTTTTTCCGTTTTCTTATGCGTTAATTTAAAGAACACATGAAACGAAAGAAAACCGGAATATGCTGTTAATAACGAAAGAAAAAACTTACTTACTGTTATTAATATTCCCCTCATTGTACCACAGGGAATTTTTTTTTGTAATTTTATATCAATTAATAGAAATTAAACTATATATTTGACACGTGATGGATATCATGTCGCCTGAGTAACGTGTACAAAATTTTTGTGACAAATAAAGCTTGGTATGTCAGTGTACCAGGACAAGGGATTACGCCATCTGATACCAATAAGGGATTGTTTAGTGCACCATACTTACGGTACATCTGGCGACACTCCTTTCTACCTCCAAGAAGTCTGCTTCTTCAGCCACACTTGAAACTTGCTGGAGCCTTCCATTTTTGTCTGGCGTTAGGTTCTTCTATTAATTGTAGAATCTTTTTTAAAAAAAGTAAAGTAAAGAAAGCACGCTTCGTTCACACTAGGCAGAGACAATGGAACACAACTTCAAGGATGCAATCTTTGTCGAGACGCATTCGGACTGCAGGTTTTCTGTTCTGAATTCTGCCCAAGACTTTATGTATACTGTATATAAGCAGACTGCCAAAATATTAGAATTTTTAAGAGCAGTTACGTGATGGACCGTTTTTTTTAAATTGATTTAATTTGTTTCATGGCGGCCTGAGACGTTAACTCTTTCGAGAAATGTATAATACACGGAACTTCTTACTTTCCTTTGTAATGTGCATACCATGCGGATTGCATCATGTTACTGAGGCTCGCCATTGCAGCTGTTATTAACATCTACATACCAGAAGAATTGTGTTTGATAGGAAGGTAGGCATTGTCCGACATTGTATTCCACACAAACATGATCCAACCCGCACTGCTAGTTTTTGAGACCTGTACTACAGTAAGTGTGCGTTTTCGGACCTACGTTCGTATACAATTTTTTATTTCAATGCAGAGTGTTTATGCATGACGTTTAAAACATCATGTAGCGAGATAGAAGACGCTGAGAAAAGATATTTGATATAAGACACTTGGGGTAGCAATAGTAGGGAGACGCCTTTAAATTGGTGACCAAACATTGAACATATGGTATAACAGATGCCACACATCGTTGCATCTGTAACTGCTTACTCGCACAGTTTACTGAGTTAACAATCTGATGTCTTCTGCAGAGTGTTTGTGTAAGTTTCCTGCACATCAACCACATGTTAGTTGACATTAATGTGAAGCAGCACAAGCGGGTCAGGTGATACACTGCTAAGAGGACACTATTAATTGGTTTGATGCAACACGAATGCTACGCCTGGCAGTCATAGATTCAGCGATGTGTATCATATGTGATATTATATTGCCTTGTATTTTACAATATTTCAAACAAAATTTATACAGTACAAAATTTTTATTGTCATTTATTTGAATGAATTAGTTGCAACCTTAGGATGGACAGAATATAGGTTCATCGTGATTTTAGCAAATATTTGTTTTTAGTACTTGCTGGTTTTTATTGTTTAATAACTTTTTAAATTTCAAACTTGGCCTTCACTAGACTTTAGAAACAGCTTTAAATGATTTCTAAAGCCTTGTCAACAAGATCTATAAACACAGGAAACATTAAACGGGCTGGGAAAAAGATATAAGTAATGTCATTACAACGCTTGCTTTATCTTCAACTCGTTGCATGTATTGTTGTTATTATTGTTATTGTAAACATTATTGTAAATAAATAAATACAAGGTAAGGAGGATACTTAAGGGCCAGGATATGGGAGCACGTTAGGCAACCTGCGTACACATGAGGACGACATGAAATGAGGCCCTGCGATGGTGGAGAGCGGAATGAGAGGGACAGGGGAAACGGGATATCCCCGAGAAAACCCACCAGTCAGCGACATCGCCCGGTATGATTACCACATGCGAGGATCCGGAGATCTAACTCGGGTCGCCTAGGTTGAGGGCAAGTTGTCTAACCACTCGGCCACTGCGGCCCCATTATTATTACTATTATTATTATCAGTTGCTAGAAAGGAAAACAATTAATAAAATAAGGAAACCATGGCTTTAAAAATGTTTACTATACAGTAACGTGCTTATATTATTGCGTTTGTGAATGGGTGTATATATTTGCGTATTGATACATCATTAAAATACATATACATGTTGTTTACAATAAAATATGTTGAACAGGTGTGTGAAAGATAAGCATCGTTGCTTTATTTCCTAGTGTTATTATGAAAGGATAAGAGGAATAAAACTGTTGCGTATCCACAAACGAAGTCGTTTCCCCGGGGAGGTTCAAGATGTCACCGACCCTATTTCCCTAAGCTGGCAAGTTCGACGTAGAATAGGATTGTTGAAGGGGGGAGGGTATAAGTCTGCGATTGCGCTAGACGGCCACCAGATCCTATAAGGGCGAAGGGAGAAGGGGGTCAGAGGCTTCTGTCAGCAGGGCGAAGAGAGAAAGACGTTCTTAGTGCAAGGCAAGGGAAAGTAGCGGGTGCTGGATGGTGGCGGCACAGTAAAGTGGGGCAGGAAGGGTGGAGGAGGTAGGTGGATAAGGACGGGGAGCCGTCAACAAAAGGCTGAGGACGAGGCACAAAGGGAATTCAATAAGACCCACACTGCCGAGATAAGAGCAGATCCTCGGTGCGGGGGATGACCGGCAACTCGCACGTCGTCACCGGACAGAGAGAAGAAGCGACCGATGATGGGTGAAAGAATTCCCAGGTATCGATCCATCGCTGTCGTATTTTTCTTCCACCTTTTTTTTAAATTAAGTTTCCACGTGGCTGGTTACGATTCTTGCAAGAGAAAGCAAGGGTGGAGGATGGTTCTTGTACATTCCAAGTTGCCCCCTTCTGAAGAGCAGTTGTGCAGTGAAGACAGGTTGGTCCCGTAAAATTTAATTTTATTTGTAGTAGTGCCAAACACAGTTTAACTTTTGCACATCAGATAAATGACATGTTATCTGATGTGTAAAAGTTTAACAGTGTTTGGCACAAATATAAAATGTTGAAATTTTACAGGTCCCAGCGTCCTTAAGAGTGCGTGGTAGATAAATAAACGCTGAAAACATCAATTGATTTAAACGCTTTTTTCGAAGCCAATATCGATAAAATACTCAATGACAATCCTAGGTAATGGTATTTTCCAACATTATTAGTAATTATTTATCCAGAATTACTAATTCGTTACGCGTGATCTCTTGCGCCGCGGTTAAATGCATGAGGTTCCGGCGTAAGAGATTGTGCCTCACAAGTTCGTAACTCCTGAAACAATTTTGTTTAAAACGTTGGCTAAAACTATTGTCTAGGATTGCTATTGTTTAATTTTTGCAAATTGGCTTCAAGAAACCTACAGTTATAGATGAATGCTTTTAGCGTTGAATTATGTACCACGCCTTCGGGCGCGGTCTGCCGCAATTTTCATCACAATTTTTTTAATTTTTTATTCGTACCAGATATATTTTTTCTTATTTTTGTCACAAAATGTGACTAAATTTGACTCTCATGAATTTTTTTTATCTCTCATAGTTTTCGTGTAATGGATTGTTAGTCATATTTTGTAACCGGTAGTAAAAAAAAATAATTTATTCAAACTATTACTAGCCCTTAAATGCGTCGGACGAACCGATTAGTAAACAAAATTGGTAGTTTATAATAACAAACTTAAGTGAGTGCAACTAACTTACGTATACTGCGATGTATGAGAAAATTCCAAAATATAAGTATGTCAAAATCTTAAAAAAGCATTTCAATAGAATTTGTCGATTTATAGCCAAAATATTATTATTTTTTAATTATTTTAACTTATTTAAAATTTTACACCTACAGTGTCATTTTAATTTTAGATAAAATATGGTGAAGTACTCTTACTTTTGTTTGAACGTAATATGATGCATTCTACTAATGGAGTGAGCGGTTGGTTTGTGAGAACCATTGGTAAGTAGGCAATTAACACCCAGAGAGTTAATTACAATGGAAAATATGTTTGAAAAAGTTTAAAACTCTTCACAAACAAACTGATGGCAAAAATTAATTCCAATGAAATATCGCAAGCGTTATTAACAGGCAGAAGTACTGGCTGTAAATTTTCGCGTTTAAGGAGTAGACATAGGGAACCACATCGCCCCTACACGCGAAGAGCTAAGAAGGCGTGCGGTGCGTTCAAAGTGTTTTTCTCTATTGTTTTTACGATAGTTATTTGTTATCACTGTAGATAAAGACATTGCAGGCTATGATAAGTTGCTCATAAAATTAAAGAATAAAAATTATTTGAATTTTAAAAAAATGCTGAAACTGAAAATTTAAATTTTAAAAAATTCAATTAATTTTTTAAATACAAATAATTTTAATTTTTTAATTTTATGAGCATGTCATTGTAGCCTGCAATGTCTTTATCGACTGTGATTTTTTTTAGTTTGGAATATCAGCTGGTTTTAGTGTAGTCGTTAAAACGGAAACATGCAAAATATGACTTTAACAAGCCATTACGAGAAAAGTATGAGAGATTAAAAAAATTTCAGAAGTGCCAAATTTAGCTACATTTTGTGTCTAAAATAAGAATAAAATGTCTGGTATAAATAAAAAATACATAATGATGAAAATTGCGGTAGACCGTGCCCTTGAGGGCGCCACTTATCTGCTCAAGCGCGTTACAGATTCGGAAGCGAAGGAGATATAAGGGAAATATTGAAAGGCGCATCGTCACTACGATGCAAGCGCTGAACTGGCATATGAGATTTCCGCCAATACATTTTTGGTATAAGTGCTTTTATGGTGAAATTCCGAACTGGACGGAACTTGGTCTGGATTCAACATGGAGCGAACCTAAAGCGAAAATTGACTCAAATGACTTTACAGTAAAATTTTCGATCCTAATTGACATGTAAACAAGGACTGAATCTGTGTCTATATCACGGTCGAAGAAGTACAGGTCTGGACCAAAACCTTAGAGCATAGATAACATCTAGAGGGCTGATTGCCTATCCCTTTCCATGCTGCGAAGTGATTCCTATATCTAATCAGCTGTTGATGGGCACCGAGCGAAACAAGTTTCATATTTATCACGACATAGCGGTGAGCATATTGGATTTAAATACCACTCACATTAAAATAAGCATTTACAGAATGATTCGCTGTCGCATATTACCAGCTTCCATTAATTCTCGTTCATTTTCGTGTAAACTAAGAGGTTGTTTACAATACATGTTCTGTTTACATTGCCTTGGCATTTTCGTTTTCCAGTGATTTAAAGAATGAATAAAAATTAATCTGTTGTGTATTGATTGTAAAAGATTCCGTAGTCAATAAATCTCATTTGTCAAAGTCTTTACAAATGGATGTCACAACGATAGTTATTTTGTAGTGATTTTCGTATATTTTGCCTATCGCTAGAAGTTGGTTTCACAACAAAGGCACCAAAAGATCTCTAGTTATCCATCCGTTAAGACAAAAACCATAAAAGAAAACATTACCTGACCACAAATAATAATCAACAATGAGAAACAAATTAAACCAAATGCGGTAAATAACAAACAACAATAAAGCAACTGAAGCTAACAAACACACGGTTTAAGCTGCGCACAATTAAAACAAACAAACACACGGACAAAGAATAGTAAACAAGCTAAACATTTAGGACCGGAGGAAAATGCATTTAATTGAGAATTCCGAGATTTGTGTTTGCTAAAAAATTAGTCAAACTCATTTTTTGATTAAATATTTAGAATATTTGTACGATTATTTCAAACAGAATTCATGCCACGAATTAACAGCAATGAAATTTACTCAAGTACACAGTACTGAATTATTGGAAGCCCACATTCTCGCAGGTTAATTAAAATTAAAACAATCTTGTGATATAAACACTTTCTATAAAAACTACATCAAAAAAGTGAATAAACGCCCATTATTAGGGTAAATAAGTACGTCCAAACAAACTGCGTGGTAAATTAATACAAATATATAGTTAAACTGATGCAAACGTTATTCCTGGTAACAAAAGTTTACTACAACTAAAGATAATGGTTTATCGCGGGAAAACTTGACTGTCTGCTGGGTTTCAACACACGTTCAGCTTAGCAGAAGATTACTGGCTTTAGCTTGCACTCGGAACTGCTACCCTATTTGACTGAGCCAAAAATCTCTAACGTTCCTAATAAAATACGAGACCGTAATACAATTAATAATAGTAACTGGGCGTGGTAAAGAAAGAAGTCGTTTGATTTTAAAGAGAAAAGCAGACAAATTTGGCTTTTAAATTACCAACTGTATGTACAGCAATTTTCATCAAGTTTTTATTTTTATATTTGTACCAGTAATTTTTTTCTTGTTTTAGACCTAAAATGTGATAAAATTTTCCTCTTATAAAAATCTCGCATAGTTTTTTGCGTAACGGCTTGTTAAAGCCAAAATTTGCACATTTCCGTTTTAAATACGACACTAAAACCAACTCGCTAACCAAACTGGGAAAAAAAAAAAAAAAAAAAAAAAAAAAAAAAAAAAAAAAAAAAAAAAAAAAAAAAAAAAAAAAAAAAAAAAAAAAAAAAAAAAAAAAAAAAACAATCGCACAAAATAACTGTTGTAGGATACCAATTCAGCTATGTTAAACAACAACAAAAAAGTATTTACGTATTTAAAAAAAAAGTATTACATTTTTCAAAATGCTGTTTTAAATGTCAGCATTTTTATTTAAATACAAAAAATTGTAATCCTTCGTTTTCATGGACGCGCCATTGTAGCCTGTGACGTCTTTATCCACTGTGAATTGTTTCAGTTTGGTATGTCAGTTGGTTTTAGTGTAGCCCTTAAAACGGAAACACGCAAATTATTAATTTAACAAGCCATTACGCGAAAACTATGAGAAAGAAAATATTTCATAAGAGCCATGTTTAGTCACATTTTGTGTCTAAAATATAAAAATATATCTGGTACAAATATGACAAATAAAACCGCGGCAGTGAAAATTGTTGTGAACTGCGCCGTTAAGGTTCTTCTCAAGGTAGGCTGTGTTCGTGAATGTGAGGCACAAAACCGATGGAGCAGTTATGCCTCGCTCTATAGTTTTGCGGTGGTTTCAAATGTATTTTTTAATGCAAAATAATACATATATCAAAAATTCATTATTACAGTTGTAACACTTATATTATTATCGTTTGTATCTGAATTTTTCTGCTGCAATACACTAAACGGATATTTTGATTCGTGCCAAAATAATTTTTTCTAGCAAACGGTACAATATTCTTAAAAAAAAAAAAAAAAAAAAAAAAAAACTCTGTGTGTCGTATGACTGTACGAAGTCTCAAATTTTTTCAAAGCGTGTGGTTAAAAAAAACTAGAGTTATTTGCAATTGTTTGAAATAAATGATAGATCATGGCCTTAATAGCCAAGGAGCCGCGGGTGGAACAATGCCTAAAGCACAAGGCGACCCCAGTTCGGTTCCCTGTGGGGTCGGTCTCCGGATTCTCGCACGTGGGTATTGTGCCGGACGATGCCACTGGTTGGCGTGTTTCCTCGGGCTTCTCCCGTCCGTTACCTCGCCTCATAATTCCGCCGCTACTTCATACATCATGTCACCCCTCACCTGCGCTAAAAGACCCTAGGCCCTTGTTTTATACATCAAGGTGCCACACACATTGATAAAGGATCTTTGAAGCAATTTTTTTCAATATCCTGAAAACTGTGGGGAAAAATAAACACATTTTTACGCGCCAAAAACACTCCAAAATGGCTATTCGCATTTTTCCCCCAACAGTTTTATTCATTTAGCAATATTTTTTCTTTCTTCGATTCAGAAACTGCCTTTTGTCCTGAAGGGATATTACGGAACGTGACTGAGCACCATCGAATATAATTAAAGACGTAAACCCCTATTCTTGCTGCCGCCAAAGCTCTGAGGTATAGGCAAGACCCTTAAAAGCCGAAATAAGGTTGCGAGAACCGGGAGCTGAACCCTAGATGTCCCGAATGCGAAAGGTGTGTTTGTGTTGATCCACGTCGCTGGGTTTGGAAGTGTATCGCGGTAGCCTCCTGGTTCGCCGTCCACACACGACGCTTGGTGAGCGCCACAGTCGCGCACACACTACCTCACCCTCCCACACCACGGCAGCCTCATTATTTTCACATCCACGCCGCCTCATTTGCAATGCTGATACGGCGCGAGCCGAGTGTGCGAGCACATCCTGAAATTAATTTCCGATGATCGAGAGATCGGACGTTGTTGTGAACCATGTACACGGCGTACCTCCAATTCGTGTTTCCCCTCTTTCCCCTAGTGTACTCCACCACACTCTCTACACTTCAGTGAAACTGTGGAGGGTAAAATACACTTGTTCTTTTTTTTTCCGTCCCGCAAGTGAAGTGCTCGTTTATTCGCTGTCGGGGAATGATAGCGCGCTGCTTCGCGTTGCTCTGGCGCAGAATATGTAGGAATACAGAAGTTAAACAGTCGGTAGGACGACGAACTCCGTTACACACGCCAGCAAAATGGTCTACCGCCAATCAGCACAAAGCGGCTGTCGTGTTATCCGGCAGCTAGGCCAATAGGAATCCTGTCGTAACATGCAGGAGCCAAACATACAGGCGTGGCCCTTGAGAAAGGGGGGGGGGGAGTAAATACCAAGAGGCCCGAGCTCATGAGGGGGCCGGCGCAGTGAAATGAAAAATAATAAAATAAAACTTAAAAAAAAAATTATATCCCCCTCCCCCCTAATAATTGTTCATGTCACATTTGGTTGCTTCCTGTGTTATTTAGCAGCAAAACAAATGTTGTAGTCAGTTTTTAATTGACTAAATAAAAGGAAAAAAAAGACGTATCAACTGCCTCGGACAGCCAATAAGCGACGCAGTTTAGCCGTGTCAAATGAGCAGCTACGTGATTTCACGTCTGTATCACATTTACTCCCGTCGAATTTGCGAAGGGAATGGGCTGGATATAACCCCGCATTTCCGCCAGGGGCATCACTCGCACTATTTCAAGTGTGAGTCGCCATAGCATTATGCAATATACCTCGTCCGCGTGATCTCTTACCTTTAAATACTCGACCCGCTGAAGAAATGCAAACTACCGCTGATTTGTCCTTGACGACCGCGCGCAAATGGTGTGGCGCACCACAGTAACGGCCATGATACAGTGGCACATGCAGCTAGTTCGGTTTTCGCCGCGGTACGTTTCCAACGATCATGTACCATGAACTCATGTCAGGTGCAGTATATTTCCCCTCCCTGTGACGCGTCTACCAATTACTAGCGCCACACTTCTTCTCCTCACGGAAGGACTAGTTATCGTGGTCGAGGAGTACATCTCCACTGACTGTGTGCCATGAACTCATGTAAGGTGCAGTATATTTCCCCTCCCTGTGACGTGTCTACCAATTACTAGCACCACACTTCTTCTCCTCACGGAAGGACTAGTTATCGTGGTCGAGGAGTACATCTCCACTGACTGTGTGCCATGAACTCATGTCAGGTGCAGTATATTTCCCCTCCCTGTGACGTGTCTACCAATTACTAGCGCCACACTTCTTCTCCTCACGGAAGGACTAGTTATCGTGGTCGAGGAGTACATCATCACTGACTGTGTGCCGTGAACTCATGTCAGGTACAGTATATTTCCCCTCCCTGTGATGTGTCTACCAATTACTAGCGCCACACTTCTTCTCCTCATGGAAGGACTAGTTATCGTGGTCGAGGAGTACATATCCACTAACTGTGTGCCATGAACTCATGTCAGGTGCAGTATATTTTCCCTCCCTGTGACGTGTCTACCTACTACTAGCGCCACACTTCTTCCCCTCACGGATGGACTAGTTCTCGCGGTCGAGTAGTATGATATTCAAACTCATTAATATGGTAATTTTTGTTTGTGGTAAATGTTTTCGTTAATAGAGAACACATTGGTTTTGTTGACATTGTAACATGCATTTTTTTCGGCTGGAAATCCTTGCATTTGTTTCAGTTTAAAAAAATATTTGACTTACGAAAAAATATGTTACAATCGATCGACATTTTTAAATTTCACAATGCAAAATTATTACACAGTAGTCCATTTGACTTCTGAAGTAACAACAAAGTTCAAGCACTTAGTAACATGGATTTCCAGTCCGAACGACAAAAACACTTGTATATCGCTGGCAGAATAACCTTGTGCGTAACACGTCCGGGGCTGTAGGAATATTTTGATAAAGTACTTTTGCTTCCTAGTGACGAAAAAATTCAATTATGTGCCCCGGCCAACGAAGCCACAGACACGCGGAGTTATACCCCAACAAATGAGGATTTGGAGGGATTAATAATTGCACGAGTGCTTGAGCACGCGCAGTTGAATGACAAAAACATTATTCATAAACCACCTTCATTGCATCCAGTCTGAATTCGAACCAATTTCATCATGGGGATTATTTCGTGCTCATCGTCACATCAATAGGAGCTTTTTGACGCTGGGTTTTATCGTTACGTAGTGGACCATTGAAAAGTTTTCATGGTGGATAAATATATTCTGTGTTCCTGTCATTGCGGCACCATAGTCGCATATATCAGTGAGTTTCATTTGTCGCTTAATTTTTTTTGTGCCAAACACAGAACAATTTTAGAAAGGTAGCCAAAACCTCAAGAGTCAGTTTCAGAAAGTTAAAAAAATTATTTTAAGGGTTGTATTACTAGCTTACGGTATACGTGATATCGAACTACAGTAACTATGACTTTCTAATACACCAATAATAAAACAATTTACTGGCCCGAATTTGGGAATATTAAAGTTGATGCCGAACGCCACCACCCAAAATATCTAGGATTTCAGAGGCTCTCCCTCGGAAAACATTTGTACCGGAAGGTGCAAAATGATGCTGTCTAATCAGTTTCCATAAGGTAAGAGGGTCTCGACCCCATTGACCCCCTCCCCTTCCAATTTCTTGCTGTGACCCTCAGTGTCGGGCCAAGTGTTGCAGTTTGATACAGCCGCCTGCATTGTAAACAGCGTTGCAGCGAGCTAGCAGAACTCTTTTCTGTAATAAGCAACTCAACGTGTTTCTAATGTGTGCATTTAGAAAAGAGCAAACACTTCAAACGATTTTGGAATGGCAGTTACAAAACATCACGCTAATTAGAAACATCGTTCCGGAGCCCCTCAGATTGGCTAATAACTGCTATTTCAATCTATTATGTCTAAACAACTACTAACGGGATTTGCCGGACGATGCCTTTAGTCGACGGCTTTTCTCGGAGATCTCCCGTTTCCCCCGCCCTTTCATTTAGGTTTGCTCCATGCATCATCTTACCCCTCGCTAGTTCTGATGACCTCGATGGTAAGCGCTGACAAAATTATCTTCCTCGCTCACTAACGGTATTTATGTGAAACTACGATCGAAAGGCGTATTGGACTTTCCCCAATAAAAAGATGGGGTCACCACTAAAAGTGTCAGTCAGGAGCCTTAAGGTGGCCGCCTAGTGGCCGTGTGTTTGTGTTAGAGGCACGATGCCAAGGGCAACGTTGACAGGCTCATCTTATGTGGTATCGCCTGTAGCGTAAGGCACTGAAATGGCGTGCAGTTGTATCGTATATCAATCGCTTGCATGTTTCTAAAGTAGTTTCACGCGAATCCCGTGAGTAGCTTATCAGACATTACAGGTTGAAAAAGCAAAGTATTTAACGAACAAAATTCTGCAAGTCATTCGGCGGGTTGGCAAGACGGACACATTAATATTCGTTGTTGAAAATACAGACTGCTACAAAGAGAATTACATCTATAATTTCACTTATTTGGAAGGTCTGTAATAAATACACAGTAAAACACTCAGCTTCCAATAGTGGACCAGATTTTGTGGAACAGCTGTGCGCAAGGCCTTTCTCTTTTGGAATTTGGAAGGAGTAAGGTAAGATAAGTAGGCTTTACGTATCGTTGACAGCGAGGCCATTAAAGACGGTGAGACACAACTTGGTACAATGACAGGAGCTGGAAGAGGAGTCGGCCTAGCTTTTGTAAAAGAACCATTCCAGCTTTCGCCTGGATCGATTTCGGGAAACCATTGAAAACCAAAATGTCGGAGCCGTAATCGAACCCGAGTCCTCCCGATTGGAGTCCAACGTGTTACCGTTGCTCCATCTCGCTCGGTATTGGAAGGATTTTTAAATTATCTAATGTTATTGATATTTCCAAAGTTCATAAATGTGCTATCTTTTCGTAGGAATGTACATTAGGAATACATATAAGTATAAGTCGCGCGGCCTAAGAAAGGTTTTGAGAGAGTGGCGAAACGGACGTAAAATGGTATCTACTGTACAGCTACATGCCCCACATTTCCCCTCCCAGCCAGTAAGAGGGAAAATGACGGAGCCCTGAGTGTGGGATGAGCAGCTACAACCAATCAGCAGCTGCGCACATGCGCGATGGTTAGGGGCAGGAGGAGGGGGAAACTTCTCCTCTGCGCGTCGCCAGAACCTTTCCTAGCTCACGTGGCCTGTAACACAGTTTATTGATAACAATACGTACAGTGCATAGCGTGCGCGCTGGATCTCTTTACTGTGGAATACTATACATAGGATAGTCTAGCATCCAGTTAAATACGACTTGTCTGGTATGTAGCTGCTAGTTGTTACGGTGCCCGCAACCCGGCGGCGTCGGTGGCGTCGCAGAACGGCGGTCAATGGGTGTTGGGTAATCAACAAGTCACCAAAACGAGGCGGATTGCAGCAACAAAGGTGTCCCAAGAAAACGATAACTTGAGGAATTAAGTGATTCTTAACGCTTACAATACACCCTTGTAAAACTCCTGGATTCAGCAGGTATTGCTCCGCCCCTGGGCATAGCTGAGAGCCAATCAGACAGGAGTATTTTGACGTCTGGTTGGGGGTGCGAAGAGTGGTATAGACGCCAAGCGAGCTACCGGGGGTCTGAGTAATCATTTCCGGGACGGCGACCGTATCTACGGACTCTGGGTTCGAGTCTGGATGCGACCATCTGACTTAGAGCGAGCATCGGCTTGAAGGACTTCTTCTCTACCTTCAACGGCGGTGGTACGAGCGGTTAGTCTCCTGTCGGTTTAAAGAAGAGCGATCCTTTATCTATCTCGTCTCTCACCTTATCCCTTCCACTCGCCACTTATTCTGCATTACTAGGGACCCCCGTTTTCCGCGAAAAGAATTTTGCACCACTTTGTTTTGGTGCCTCATGTGCACATCCGCCTGTCTGCTTCGTGGTCAATGATCGGATATTTTAAATCTCTCGAGCCATGGGATTTTACCGGCAAATCACAGACGTGTGGTGTTGCAGGAACGTTATTATAATTGGCTCAGACAAATGAGATACGGCTCTTCACATAGACACGCTGCCAATAACCATGAATCAAAATTGCAGTTGTACCAGTAAGGCACTGAACCAATCTGGGACAAAATTCTTTTCGCGAAAAATAGGGGCCTATATGTGTTATTGTTATTTCCTTTTAACTTCTATAACTAATAAACTCTGTTATAGGTCGTTCGGGTTAAAGTGAGTACTAAAAATTAAACCTTTGAAAAATATCAGTAGCCATTCCTGCATATAATTCAACGTTATCTATAGTCCCCTTACTGCTTGTATGGTTGGCAGCGAAATTACGCAATATAGTTCCGTGCAGTTTCGTATTGAATTACAACAATACTGAAACAAAGTGAATCTAAATCGGTGTATTTGTGTTTTATATAGTTAATAAACCTTTTTTTATCGAACTTTATATGTTATTACCGACTGCACGATTTATCTTACACGCGCAAATGTCAAGTGCCGCGTCCGAAGCAGTTACGAGCGGATAGATGCAAATTGGCTGGAAATAGAACTTTAACAGGGCTTTTTAGAGTGCTCACTTTATTCCGAATCGCGTATACCTTCATCTCTGGCTTGTTCGTTTTCACCTTCCCGGCTAAACTTTGTAACAAGTCACAACTGTGGCGGCATTCCACAGCAACACGACCCTGACAGCTCGCTTTGTACTGTCATATCATCTACTGTGAACTGTAGAACAGAAAGGGCGCATTGTCGTGCCTGTTCTCACAAAATTTCGAAATGGTATTGCTGCAACTTTCTGTAGTTAGTATAATAAACCTGCGTTTATATCCTGGTGCAACTCAGTTCAGCGGTCACGTTGGCGGACATGTACAGGCCGTTCAAGTAAAGAAAAATAATTATTTTATATTTGTATGAAGTATTGTTAGTTCTGTAGACGTTACTTGCCTCTTACAATAAATTTAGCCCGGCCAGTTTTTCCCGCAGTGGCATTTCAAAGTCAGACTGTGCATGTTTTCGCGTCGTACGCCCCAGAAAACCAATTAACGTAATGAAACTTAATTATTCACACTGAAACTACATGTTACGGGCTACAGCTTGAAGCATTCAAAAACATGCTGCGAAATAGTTCAGAATAAAAAAATTGCTGCCAGTAGCAAAAAAATTCCTAATTTCCATCAAGCTGTAGTCCGAGACATATAGCTACATTGTGAATTATTTCGTTTCATTATGTTAATTTGTTTTCAGGAGTGTACGTTGTCACATGAACATGCAAATAATGACTTTAAAATGCTGTTATGGGTAAACTAGCGGAGCTAATTTTATTGTTAAAAGGAAAATGTACTCACAAGTAGCGTGTACAAAATTAACCCTATTTCATACAAATATAAAATTATGATATATTTCCCGTTTGAAAACGTCCTTGAACTACATGCGTTGAACAGACATCAGGAAGGCACGTGGAGGTTTTTTTTTTAAATCCACTTATTTTCCCCTACGCAATGCTTGGCGGGCGGTGACCCAGTTCCGGCAGTGTGCGAAACAGATTCGGCGCGTAATTAATTTGTTGATTTGTCCTTGCAGCTTGGCCGTCCAGAGCGCCGGACCTGCTCCGATGAATTTCGCAGCTGTAACCGCAGCGCGCGGGGGAGTATATTCGCGAATTAATGCACGCTAATATCCACGGTGGTTGGTGCGGCTTTAGGGCGGGGCCGACACTGCACGCCGGGATAAATGTTTCGACCGCGTGTAATTGCACCCGACTTATAATTACTGCACATTAGCGGTCCTGGCGCCATATTGCCTCGTCGTGTCCTGCCTCATCTCGCTGCCCTTTTTCTTTTTTAAAAATCCCCATTAGACGCGGCTACCAGCCTACAGTATGACGTCGATTACAGCAGTTGCTTCGCGCAAGAAATAGTTAGTGAGGTTAACATGCCACATATGTCATAAAAGGGAGTAGAAATATGACTAACCGGAAGTTTAAATATAACATAATTAAGATTTTACGTTTGCAGAAAGGGAGGCTAGTTACACCGACGATGATTTGCTGTTTTAGAGTCATGAAATAATTTCCATTTCAGTATTAGCAAGAAAATCTAGTATTGTTTAAATCCTACAGTAAGACATTTTTAGATTTTTTTCCAGTGAGCATTTTATCATTCTTACATGTAAAATTCAACATGGATATGAGACCTTCTCTTGAAGGGGGATTGATGTCAGTTATTTTAAATATTGCGTTATTCTGTTCAGAAAATACAGCTATTGTTTTACGTGTTAAAGTCTACAAACCGTAAGGGTTGTCATTTATTGTACTTTTAGGAATCCATACTTCATGGCGTTTTGTCTGTTACTGCTATGAGCATTGTAGTGGATAAAGTAGACAATTACTTTTTCTTGTCAGCGTTGTCTCTTTACAAAATAAAGATGTTGTGAGTGCATTAAATTCATAATTTCGGGATAAAGTGAGTACTAAAAATGTGGCATTTGAAAAATATTACAGGCCGTTACTGTATAAAATTAAACATCAACAATACTTTCTTTGCTGCTTTTATTGTTGTCTGTGAAATGACGCAATATAGTTCCATGTATTTTCCTATTTAAATGCAACTATACAGAAACAAAATATACCAAAATTAACATAATTGCATGTTATATAATTAATAAACTTTAATAAAGTGAACTGTATCGGTTCATACGGACTGTACGATTTATCTTGCACGCTCAAACATCACGTGACGTGCCAGAGAGGTTAGACATGCCCCGTCGTTAGCCGTTACGAGCGGAAAGATTCGAATTGGCTGAAAAACAGAACTTTACCGAGGCTTTTTTGAGTGTATATGAATCTGTGTGTATGTATTTGTGTGTTTGTGTGCATGTATGTATCTGTGTATATGTATGTATGTATTATATGTATGTTCAAGTCAATGGATTACTAAGGTTGCTGATAACGGCGTATGTAATGTATCACCATGTTATTGAAGAGACGTTCTTTAAATTTACTATTATTGTTTTCCTATGTGATTTTGAGTGGTGACCATGTAATTTTTTCGCGGGAAGAAAATTTTAAAGTCAAAATCACGCTTATATGTATTTTTACAATCCTATTGGTCTTTGGTTGGACGAAATATTGACGGTCTCGTATTTATTATTAGAATTTAAATTTTAAGTTATAATGCTTAAATTTTTTATTGGACGAGAAGACCGTATAGACTTTTGACAGATGCGGCAGTCTGAAAGAAGTTTCTGATACACAATCTGAGATTTAAACATACAGAGGTACTGTTTGAGGCGTGTGTTCTTAACGTAAATGTATAAATGTAATACACATGTAGTTTGTTTTCCCAAAAATAAAGTAATCACAACTCAGTAGAACGTATTTTAGAGCAGCTACGCACTTATCTTATGAACAGTGTTACAATGTCTCCAACCCATTACTTCACACGCGAAACTGCTAAATATTTTTTCCTGTTGCGTTTATTTACGAAAATAACGTTCTGAAAGGAAATTTAAGAGAATGTTCTCTACCGAATTATTTTGTAGCAAACGTAAAATTATTTTTTGATGACCAACATTTTTTTAGTAGTGTCCACTAAATCAAAATTATTTTAATATTTATGGTAAACATGATGGTTATTTGGTCGGGTCAGTACTTGAAAAGTGTATCTGCGTATCTACTTCGAAGTGTTTTTTTTTTTGCTATGCACACGCTTAAAACTATGCTTCTACAGTTCACAAATGCAGTACTATTATTAGAATAATGATTTCGGGCTCCTTACAATAGTTAAAAACTGCCTTTTTAAATACTAGCGTTACTCCAAATATACCTCCCGGAATCGGAAAAAAACAAAACAATAAGCATGCTTTGACATATACTACACACTAGAAATGGATAACTTTGTATGGCCACAGCTTAAAGTTGTATAAGGAAATAAACTACTACAAAAACACTGTAGGTCAGGTCATCGCGCTGCGAATAGAGACAACCGAATTATTATTTATTTAGGCCTGTCTTTTTACGTGCCATCGAAAAGCACAAGGCCTTGGTAGGCGAATAGCGTTTAAACTATAACGCGGTTGGCAAGGCTGCCCAGTTTTTCTGGCTTAATTACCACAAAGAGTATATTTTGCGAGATGCATTTATAAGGGGAGTCAGCTTAAATAAAAAATTAAAAGTTATTAAAATTTGCCGGAAGCTTATAAGGATCTACTCTTACTCTCCCTATACAAGAAGTTTTAACAGAATCAAGGGAACTACTATTAAAATCAAATCAGAGATGTTTAAGACAAAAATGGGAAAATATAACCTCACAGACCATTTAAAGAAACACTAGGAATGACGCAATTGAATAATTGCAGTAATAAATACCTGATATTTCACAGGTACTTAAAGACGTGATACAAGACTAAATAAATAGAATAGCGTTGCATAATGACCCTTATCGCACACTGCACATAGGTTTCAGACACCAGAAGACGGCAGAAGACAGTGCTGGGTGACAATTGCGGCTACATATATACAGCGGAATAAAGTCATACAATATTTAACACGCCGCGCCAACTAGTCACAACAATCGTCAACTCTCGCGAGATTTCTTATTTGAATGTTATTGCATTTATAATAAACTTCAATCCGTGTTCAACCTGGAGTTGAGCGACAAATCCAGACTAAAATGTTGACTATTACTACGTTCAGAGTAGCAACTCAATCCGGATTGAACTAGGAGTGGACTGAAGAATCTTGCTTTAAGTTATACTTTGAACACTTTCCTACTGGACTGAAGTAAGAGTGGAGTGAGTAATCCAGTCCAGTCGGCGAGGTGGAGTGGAGTCTAGGATCCGGATGGAAATGCTTGCTTTAAACATACATCGGACTGAACTGAACGAAGATGAAACGGTCGCCATGTTGAATCGTTTCTTTCGTTATGTAAGAGGTCAGAACTGTCCTAGGGTAATTAAGTAAAACCCTATGTTATAAAAATAATGGTATGTGGAAAATAAATTATAATAAATATAATGACGATTAAATTAAAAACAAAATATATAAAAAATATTCATATTTCGGTTTTTTGACAGTCATTGGTCCTGTAGTTAAATGTTTTGTTAAGAGATGTCTCTAGCCACGGATTCAGTCTACGTTTACACGCCAATCCGGATCGAAAATTTTACTTTAACACATTTCGCTCCACTTTAGGTTGGTTAGCTTCATGTTGAATCCAGTCCTGCATTTTAAGCCCGGTTCACACTATCTTTAATTCTGTGCTCAATTACTTGCTTACCTCTGTTCATATAGTTCGATAGCGATTTTATACATTATGTCGTAAAACTTCTGTGTTCCGTACACACTATCACTGTTTGCTAACAACTTTCGGTACATAAAGAAGATAAATATGTTTGTGATGTTGGTTGCTATAATCCGTAAAGTAGAACTGTAGGATTCCCGAAAACTAATTCGCAAACATTACACTATCTTGTATTATTTAGGTTTTCATAACTCTGGTATCCATTGTTTAGCAAGAAACAAGAATTTACTTCTATTCAAATCACATTGGCAACCCTGCTTGCGAATGCGCCGTGGCTGAAAGTGTGCATTGCGTATTCACTTGAACATACACTAAGATGAAAAATAGGACGGGCTCTATCTGTGAAATTAAGAACTGAATTCTGTCTGGAACTGGTGTAGATGGGGTACACACTGTCACAGTGATACTTGTACTGAATTAGGTACGGAATTATATACTGAACTGTGGATATAGTGGTGTACCGGGCTGTACAATAAAAGTACTGTATGAACACACCTGGACTAGACTGAAGGAGTGGAATGACCAGTGACGATACCAAGCGTTGCATTGTCTATGCACAGTTATCAGTTATCTGTGGAACAAGTAGATTGATAAGGACATATTCAACCAGCAACACGCAATTAGCAAGGAACTAAATATCCAGTATTACGCCTAGATCTCCACCAGGGGCGTATCCAGCTCTGAATACTGGAGAGGGCTATGCCTTAAAACATATCTACGCTCGCTCTTCAAGCAAAAAAAAAAAAAAAAAAAATGGGGTCCGGGGGACCTCCCCCTGAAAAATGTTGATTTTAAGGTGCAATGCGGTGCAATTAAGTGTTTCCAAACTAAGAAAAATTGATGTACCTTTTTGAGAAATAGTTATAACGTTGGGGATAAGGTAAGCTTTAAAAGTGAAAAGCGATATGATGATATAAAATAAATTAGGCACATTCTTAAGCTTCTGCTTCCTTACTGTCGCAAAAATGTAATGCGTTGTATTTTATAATGCTCTAGGAAAAGTATGAGGTACCTAATGTGTTCAAAAATTTTACTTGACACTTATTTTGTTTTATATTTCGCAGCCGTCTCGGGAGGGGCCATGACGCCTACCCCCGCCCCCCTCATTTTGGCGGCATATACAACACAACTACCGTATACTCCAGTATGATCGGATGTTACACGGTTTGTTTTGGAACTCGACCGCACCTCGCAACTGGGAGCCTCAGTTCAGTCTAGCAGAGAATAGAATGGAGTTTAGAATCTGTATTAATGAACGCATTGAGCACCCATCAGTCTTAACTGAATAAAGACGAAAATGTCGCGATTTGAGAAGTTTCTTTAGTCATCCTAGGGTAGCTAAATAAAACTGCTTAAAATTTCAAAAATAGTTGGACGAGAAAAAATAATCCAAATAAATACTCTGACAAATAAATTCGAACAAGACTGTTCTGTTAAATGTTATGTCTATGCAATGTTCGATCTGGGCTCACTCGATTTTTACATGTCAACCTGGATCGAAAATTTTACTATAAATGCATTTCAGTCGACGTTCTATTTACGTTCGCTCCGTGTTGAATCCACTCCCAAGTTCAGTTCAGTCCGGAATTGTACTATAAACGCATTATATGAAACTGATTGTAGGCGTTGACGACACATCGCTCTGCGGAATATATAATATCGCCCTTTGCTGATATTTCTGAACGCTCCCATATGAAGTGTCAAATTCATTTACCGGTTTTTACTTCTTTCTTTCCTTTTTTTTCTGTCACAGAATGTGTATACTCCAAAATTTGTTTCTCAAGTTCCTCGTCACATGGTTTTAAAAGTTGTTTACAATATTTGTTAAATTATTTTGAACAGTAACATACAAACATGCATAACCTTATAAATGTATGTAGGCTATGATATCCCACGACTATATTGAACTCAGAATTTCGTTAAAAGTTGCTACATCAGAAGTTCCGAGCGTAGGTTTAAATTTTTTTTTTTTTTTTTTTCGATGTGGACGTCGACGTATTTTGCACAAAGCAAAATTACACTACTATTTGATTAGAATTAAAATGTGCTCTGTAGCAAAAAGTTAATTTTTTTTTTGTTTCAAACGAACATTGCTCAACATGTAGAAGTTTCCTCTGAGGGCATTGCCAGCAAATAAAAAGTGCATATATCCTGTAGTTAACGCATGGTAACACGTGGAAGTAAAAAATCCATTGTTTTGATACTCGCCAAAAGAGAATAGCTAAGCGCGTATATACACACTGAGCTCTTTCTTTATACCTTGCCATGTTGTGGTCTCGATCCACTGTTGTTGAGACTTTACTACCTACATAATGCTTCTTTAGTACAACTTAGCGGAGAGAAGATTGTTTTGAAATATCAAATTTATAATTTTCGGCAAACATAGAACGTTTCGCAGCGGCATATTGGCATCTTCAACCAGCTCGCACCCATATTATTGCTAAATAAGGGTTGGTTTACCTTTTGTTGTTTAACTTGTTTTGGAGAGTTTATTCCCACTAATTTCTAGAGAGTTGAAGAGAAAAGTAACTATTGTATTTCGGTATCAAACTGTTCTGTGTTAAAAGTTCGAATTGTTGCATATAAAACAATTATTCAAATGCTTCAAGTATGGATTTTGCTATGTATATTAAATTGTGGGTTTTTTGGCATACTTTGTCCGAAGCTTTATGCCGGCGTCTTAACATATAACCCAATGAAATCTCGTGCTCTAAAATTTGGAGCTAAGGTTGTGCTCTAAGAACTGGAGCATAGGTTTTATTGTTATTTCGGCAGGGATGTCAGCACAAATATCTCCAACTGAGTTAGAAGAAATAAGGCAAACCTTTCTGCATTAAAAAAATTACAAAAAACTGCAACACTGACTTTTATGCATTTATTGACTTAAGACTAGACACCGTTCTTCAATTTCGATAAGTCAGTTGATTTACCATTCTAATTTCAATACCTTTATATGCAAATTTCGAATTTGACTTTCCATCCTCCAAAAATATGAAAGCTAAATAATTTTCCATACTTTAAAAATATTCATATTGTATGTGTGCAAACCTAACCATAACTTATACAAATATAAAAATGATTGTAAAAATTTTAATTTTTGGCTAACCCCACTTCTTAGAGCTGTGCCTGCCTATATCATAACATGGCGTTTAAGAGGGAATAAGTGTTAAAATCAATTAATTATTGATTGATAAATCTTTAAGACTACTCGTTCTATAAAAGACATGCGTATACTTTTTTGTAATAAAAATTGCGAAAGAAAGGCCCAAAAATTGTATTGCAATTTTTTTTTTGTGGCTGGAGTGGAGGAAAACGAATTTGAAACTTAGGTGTAAGATTCCGCGAGTTAAAAGAACTGACAAGGTTCACTGAAAAAAAGCTTATTGGCCACCGCTAAATATTTGGTCTTTGTGGACGTCATTGACAAAAAAAAAGTATTTTACTGCCCCCAGTAAAGTTTTACAGGGACTTTAAAACACGTAGCCACAAAAAATTTGGTTAGATTAATAAAAAAAATTAGTTTCCACCACAAAACTTTTTTATTTTTGTTTTAATTATGTACAACATTCTTCTGAAAATTTTTCGTAGAAGACGTACTGTTTGAGAGAGTTATATTTAGTATTCACTAACTGATATAGTCAGTTTTAATATTAATTCCTTATTTAAGCTCCATGGCTGCAAGCTTCCTTGGCAGAGCCCTTCAGGGCGTTCACGTAGCAAAAATGCATAATTTTATATTTGTAAGGCGTAGTTTTAGTTTTATAGACATTACTTGTGACTACACTTTTAACTTATGAAATATTTTTAGATCTCATGGTTTTCCAATGGCGGCATGTCAGATTCAAAACGCGCGGGTTACGGGAACATAAAAAATATATATTAAAAAAAAAGCAGACTTACTCGAATGATTTTTTTTTTTTTACTGAAATCAGATATTATGCGTAAAATATTTAAAAACACACAACGAAATTCCTTTTTTTTTAATTTTGAGAATGATAATTTCCTTCATTTACTGAATTAAAAAAAAATAGAAAAGAAGATCGTTGAGTGTTTTTAAATATTTTAGCATACGGCCCATAATACCCTATTCCAGTGAAAATTACTTCATTCGTGTAAGTAAGGTGGTTTTTGTAATTTGTATGCACCCATGACTTGAAAATTCTGACTTGGACGTGCCGCCAAAGGAAAACTATGAGAGATAAAAATGTATCACAAGTGGGAAATTAAGTCACAAGTAACGTCAATAGTACTAAGACTTCTGCTCGACAAACCTAAGTGTGTCCTCGGAAACTATGTGAACTAAAGCCATCTCCCTCTCTGACATACGTCACCTTCCTCTCCCCTGTACCACTACATCCACCCAGCCAATAGCGAGCAAGTAGCCTGGCCGTCGTGACAAGCAGTGCGTACAGTCTCATGATAGTGACAACCAGTGTGTAGTTTTTTCCAGATCATGTTTTGCACCGCGCATTTACAACGTATATTATCGTGGCATACAAAATACAAAGTAACAAAGTAGTAAACACCGATGTGTCAGGAACGAGGATATAGTGGCATATCAGTAGATATGTTTGGAAAACAAAAATACAATAGATGTTAACACATTTTCGTAGAAGAAATCTACTACAAGAAGTCAGCAGCAGTTGTTATGCATGTGCTAATAATAGCTAGTGTTGCAAGACGTTGCACCGTTGTAGCATCTCAATTAATTAGGGTTTTTCTTGATATTTATTGGTCATTATCATATCTTAACTATGTTAATGACATGTAGGTTTCTTTACATGTTTAATTACCATTTATTTTATGCTACACAAGTCATATGATTAGGAATATTGAAAAATTTTTTCTTTACTTGTGGCACTAATATGTGTGAAATTTATTCTGATTTTCTATTTTATGTGTTAAGTTGTGAAAGTATATAGCACGATGTGTATACTGAACTGATCAATTCAACAATTTTTGTTTGTTTTTATTTTGTGAAAAATACTTGAAGAAATAAAAAAGATATTTTGTCGATTACTTGTCGGTTGGTTACGGAAATATAAACCATTTAGTAACAGTCAGTTGTTAAATACTTTAAGGAAGTGTCAGGGAAAATCTCGTGGGGAAGGGGCAGTGACGTTTGGGAAAAAGTAATAGTTTCTACCAACCACCAACACTTTAGTTTTTACAGAATTATCCCCGATAAAAACCTTTATTTCATGGGTTGCACAGGTCTGTTAGATATACTACAGATGGTCGCTTACAATATGAATGGAGTGTACAGGGAGGGTTCCAAGACATTCCCCTCCACTGCCTTCACATGGCGACCTCGAAACACTAGCGCTCTTACCTCCCCTACCAGGGGCTTCACCTAGGTTTATCAAGCAGTGTGTTGTACAAATATAAAATTATGCATTTATGTGACTTGAATATCATTAATGACAGACATCACTTGGCCATAATGGATTATTATACTTAGTTATTTTAAAATTCTGAATTCTGAGAGGAAAATGTAAACATTTGCAATTATCTAGCGAATGCTATTTACTTTGCGCTGCAGAATACTCATAACAGTTGAACTGAATACTTGTAGGCTGCAAACCCAGCAGGGTTTTTTAAATTTTTATTTTACGGGCAGGTTGAGGCCCAAATATGCGGTCGCCTTAAGTGGGGAAGTGATAGAACTAACGAACGAAGCAAATGCAACTTTAAAAAAGTCGATGTTTCCAGCTTACGTTGGCGCCCGGTTGACGTAGTTTATCGTCGCTACAGGGCGACGCCAAGCAGATATTAGACTCGAGTTTCGTGGTTGGCTGAGGTTCGGCGCGGCTTAGCTCGTAAGCCGATGCCACGACGGCCAAACTAATTAGGCGGCGCAGGAATAATTGGCCGTCTTAATCTCAGAGGCATGCCTTTGTGAAAGTCGCGAGTTCGCGGCACGTGGAGCACTTCCAGATTTTAGCAACTTGACAAGGAAATAAGGTCACATAGGCATGCGCTATACATATATAATATGTGATGTCTTTATGCTCATAGTGTCGCAACTCCTTTTCAACCCTTTGCAGTATTATCAGAGGCAAATGCTGCTAATTACCCACTCCGCATCATACAAAAGGAGGAATATTGCGCCTTAGGGGCCTACTATCGTGTTTAAGTCATAGAGTACATGTAGTAAGATATTGTTGAACGTGAGTTTAAGACCATGATCCTTAATTTCGTCTGCTTGCTTTCACGATAAGAATTTTTAAATTAAAAAAAACATGAGTTAATATCAAATAACCGTTGCACAGTTTTGCTTTGGTTTTACTATGCAGTCTAAAATTTTCTGGAGAGAAAAAAGATTCAGATTTGGGTTATTAGGTCATTAATGACGACATTTTAGTTGTGTAATTAGCTGAATCCATTGTGTTTTTTATCATGAAAAAACTTATTAACTGCTGTTTTTAACAACTCTGAACAGATTTTCGTCAGTTGCTTTGGTTTAGGATTAAAAAATATCCATCGTAAAACAGTAGAAATTATGTATCGTGGTCTTAAGGGTGCCGCCTACCTGCAAGTTAAAGGCTCAGTAATGACGGAGACATAAGGGCGACCTTGAAGCGCGCATCAAATGCCGCATCGCCTCTACGAGCCAAGCGCTGAACTAGCGTGCAAGGTTCCCTCCGAACTGTTTTTACTATGGGACACTAAGCGGTGGCCATATAATTTTACTCATGGAAATTCTGTAGCAGAGTTCTGTGCACATTGCAATCTGAGTTCCACCACAGAATAAGTAGCAATACTACTTCTTTATTCTGCGGTTTCACATACACCAGGTTAGTACATTTGGAAGTACGAAAGTCTGAAAAGGCCGTTTTTAGCCATGTCGGAGGGCTTAGAATCAGTGTTTTTAATGAGCGTGGCGTCTTAACAATAAGCTTCCGACGTTGTCTGAAGTGTGTTTTCTTTTTGTACGTTGGCACAATGGGCACACATGGAATTGTTTCGTAGAAAAAACCTGTTTACGACTACGCATTTGAAGCATGAGGATAGGCGGCCAACTTAAGAGAAGTTCTCAAGAGGATGGCAGACGCCAGTAGTGTATTGTGTATATAGGTTATGAGGTAAGTGTTCAAGAAGTAAGAGTCACCCTTATAGCCCCAGATCTAACGCAGTTGTAGTCCATTGCACGCTAATTATATGTGTAACAATATGTTGTTTATGCACGTGTAAAAAGCCGAAGGATTGAACTACAGATGCTAGGACGTGTTTTTATACTTTGCCTTCAATAGCCTGAGCGACAAATCAATAAAAATGCCATTCTTAGCCATTTTCACAATTTTCGTTTTTCTTACGACGTGCGATAGGATTAAAGCAAAACGTGTCTTCTACACTGATTGGTTGTTCGCCTTTCTTGGAAAGAAACTATGTTCCCGCCGATAATTATTTACGAACACATGTGTATACGAACAAACATTGAGTTTACACAACATCTTGCTCATTTAGCAAGGGCACGTGAAAATATTGTTTGAGAGAACTCTCATCAAACAAATTTTTAAAATCTGCACGCTTAGTTTATTATATTATGTATATTTTTCTCACTGTGGAATTATTAAGCAATGCATAATTATGATACTCCCTCCCAGCAATGGCGTACGCTCTCTGTAGTGCAATCATATATTCTCCGCGCTATGCTCAGACCACGGTCGTAGAAGAACAGGTCTGGACACTTGCCTATCTACCAATGTATTTTGCTTGACCTCCTTGTTGTTTGGCTGTAGTTCGTCAAGTTACCGAGAATGTCGTACTTTTTGGCGCTGTTTTCCGGGCGGTCGGACTCAAACTCCGTCCACGTTTTTCCATTGTTAAATTTATAAAGTAAATAAAGATTGCTGGAGCCTTTTCTTAAATTTGTGAACAAAGGAAGTATTTCATAAATTGATAAAAAAATACGTTTTGATAAATTGTTTATCTTAGTGGGGAGGAAGTGGGCGGAGTTTGAGCCGACCGCCCTAACAGCAGCGCCAAACACCTATAGCATTGTCGTGAACTTAGTGAACTACAGTCAAACAACAAGGGGGTCATGTTTCCAGGCGAGTGTCCAGACCTGTTCTTCTACGACCGTGGCTCAGACTGACGACGATTAGAGTCCCGGATATTTCGCGGGTTCAACGACCAGAAGGCTGAACTCCACAATCATGTATTCACTATGTCCTCAGATACTTGTACATTGGTTGCTGCTTCGGTGAGTGGCCAGTTAGTTGTTTATGTGACAAGATAATGTGGGAATCCGTGAGGTCTCAAAAAAAAGAGTTTCAGTTACAGTGACCACCCAAACACGATAGTAGGTAAATAATGTGTACAGGAGTTTTAAATCTAACGTCTTCACGAATGAATTCGCGTAATTTCCAGGTCTCTCTAATGATGGTAATGGGATATAATGATGATGTGTGTGTTCCGCCCGAAGACAGGTTTAGAATCACGGAGGTCGCTGGAAGATAGAAACCATGACGTATTCCGATCCCGACTAGGGCCGCGGTCACACGAGTGGTCTTAACACCTGTTCAGTTAAATACATTATGCAGCCATGCTTGATCGTGTTTAAAAGCTAACCATGTTTGCGAGGTTACACGACTAAACAGAAAAAACACAATGAACTTTATAGCCTAAACAAACTTGGAACTTGAAATGTTATATATTTAACTATCACATCTACCAACAAAATTTGTGAATATTTAATATTATTAATTGCATCCATATGCAATGCTGCCGCTGTGTGTAAAGTGGAAATAATTATTTTACACCAAAAGTTAATAATATTTAAAAAGTGCAAAATATCGGAACAAAAATCAGCCATGTTTGTGGGACAGACGTTACTTCAAGCAGCCAATAGGAGAGAAACATAGACTTTGTCGTTCGAAACTACACATGAAACTAGTTTACTTTGAACGAGAAGAAGCTGCGATCTGAACTCGTTCGTTGCTCGTATAACTGCTACATAAAACTGAACACGTTTAAGTGAAGTAATTCTGCAGCCAGTGAAACGGCGACCTAGGCGACGTAATACTGCGGTGGTACGTCCTTCCGCAGTATGGGGGATGAGGGAACCGCAGTGTGGGATGATAAGGGGAGTGCAGTGTGGGGGATGAGGGGGAGCAGTGTGGGGGAGGAGGGGAGAGCGGTGTAGGGGATGAGGGGAGAGCAGTGTAGGGGATGAGAGGACCGTAGTGTGGGGATGAGGGAACCACAGTGTGTGGGATGAGGGGACAGCTGTATGGGGGATGAGGGAACTGCAGTGTGGCGATGAGGGGACCACAGTATGAGGGATGAGGGAACCGCAGTGTTATGATGAGGGAACCACAGTGTGAGGATGAGGGAACTGCAGTGTGGGGATGAGGGAACTGCAGTGTGGGGATGAGGGAACTACAGTGTGGGGATGAGGGAACCACAGTGTGGGGATGAGGGAACCACAGTGTGGGGATGAGGGAACCACAGTGTGGGGATGAGGGAACCACAGTGTGGGGATGAGGGAACCACAGTGTGGGGATGAGGGAACCACAGTGTGGGG
>PNEQ01033460.1:0-29678 GCA_003012365.1 Medauroidea extradentata | reverse complement strand
AGGCCTCATGGCACTTAGGTGCTATTCGTACCAAAAGACCCCAACAACCAATCCCAGCCAAGACCACGCCCCCCTAATGACCCTCTAGGCCAATCAGAGCCCTAGCACCACCAAGGGGAGGGGTCGGCCATGTTAAGCTTATGCAGGTTAGGCCGGTTTTGCTCCCAGTTGCGTCAGGATGCCCACGAGGTCCCTACTGCCCTGTTTAGTTTCTATTTTCTGCCAGTTTATATCCTTCCGCCGAATGTAAACATAAATATTTCCACGTGGTTTTACTTACATTAGGGTCGTGCAATGTTTACATTTGCATTAAACTGCTCCGATACATGTTATCTACAATATTTACTCATTAAATGCACAGGGGCTGAATATGAGATATAATGAAAAGAAATCTTAGTTATAAATACCTGCGAATTAACGTCTTATAATACTGGTTTCTGTCCATTTACTAATTGATACAGCATGCCCTATTGCCGTTACGAATCTCGAAAATGTGGTCATTGTTTATTTGAATTTGCAACTCAAAACCACCACTAAAAACACATGAGACACACAATCCAAGAATTCAAGTTTCGTTTAGTTCTACTGCCACAAACAACGACGACGCACTTCAGAAACGATAAGTAACGTATTTTCTCAATGTGTGAAATAAAACGAATTTTGTTTCTAGGCTGGCAAACGTAAAAATATAATTTACAGAATACGAATGGCTTGACATCATTTGGCAAGATGTTAGGCAATTTTATTGTATTTTCAGTTTTTGAGCCATAACATTTATTCTAATTGTAATATTAAAATTTTCTTTTCGACAAAGCATAGGATATATTCGTTGTAAACTAATTGACATAAATGATATTGAAATGTTTCATTAATTTGTCATGTAGAATCACTGCAAGAGAATTCTTGAAAGTTAACTTATAATTCTCTTGCAATGATTCTACATGACATATTAATGAAACATTTAATTGTTATTTATGTCAGTTTACGACGAGTATATCCTAGGCTTTGTCGAAAAAAAAAATTTAATATTACAATTAGAATAAATGTTATGGCTCAAAAACTGAAAATACAGCAAAATTGTCTTAACACTCCCCTTTAAGGGTAGTTATGCGCGGCAATATTTTATTTACAGTATTTCCCGCTACGAGAATTCCTGAAGGCGAGTCGGTTTTTTTTTTTTTACACTCTCTAAATGTTAACCTACTACAAATGTTTACATTGTTAGTAAATTACTTCCATATTGTCTTGCGATGGTTGGAATTAAGAATGACTGTGTTCTTTCTTATCTTCCAACAAATGTCTGAAAATACGGCTGTAAAATGGTTTAGACCTAGTAGACTAATATTTACAACAAATAAAATATGAAAAATGTTGATGCGCCTTCAGGAATGCTTGTACAGTTGTGGAGAAAATATTGTAAATCAAATATGGCCGTGCACAATTGCACTTAAAGAGCCTATGTCACTATATATGCCGCATTTTTTCTGAATTTCTTCCAGATTCAAAATTGGGCAAAATTAATTTGAAAATGTTCTAGTATGGACTTGCCTAGTTACCTTACCTTTCATTACTAATATTGTTTTCGAAATATTAAAGCGTAGTTTTGAATTAATGAAGCTAATAAAAATTAAGGATAGTGATTATCTCTTGCAAGATTATGAACACAAAGTAACTTTTAGTACTAATTAAGTCTAATGATACGCACATAAGCTTAAAATATAATGTTTATATTAAAAGAAATTGTCGATAATTCGTCATGCCCTTAATTTATTATACGAAAACGAAAATTTTTAACTAAAGAGGTGACATAGGCTCTTAACCGGCAGATTTTTGACATAAATCAGAGATAGAAATGAATAAGAAGGATGACACTGAAACAAAGAGAGGAGCGAGAAAGAGAAAAATAGTATAAAGAAAGAGAGAAAAAGATTGAACGAACGACTGAGAGAAAAAGAGAAAAATATTTCGACAGTTTGAGGCAAAAAAAGAAAAATAAGGATAGAGAGAAAGAGAGAAAGTAAAATGGTCTGATAAGTTGATATGTAAAGGCTTGAGTGGACACTTTCTGGCCACTGGGCGTCAATACTTGTTATTTTCTCGTTTACATCACATGTGGCCTGAACATTGATAGTAGCTCTTCCTTTCCTATTTATGTATTCGTCGCCGAAAACACTTGGCTTTTTAATTTCAACATGCGTACAGTCCGACGCTCCTGTAACCGTGGGGATGTTGAATCGTGAACTCCATTCCGCTTTTGATGTATTCACTTCTTCTCGAGTTGATGGAAATTTAATCCATTCTTCAGCTTTATCAACTATTCTGTCCAAAACATATGAAAATATTTTACAAACAGTGGTACGATCAACTACTATGTCTACTGCCACACCACTATGAAATCCAGGATCACTGACATATCAAAGAAATATTTCCATCTTCATCCTACGAGACAGAGCACCTCCACGATATTCATATCTATCTTCAAGGAAATAGTTCGCAAGCAAATCTATCTTCAAACCTCAGTAATTGTTTGCAAATGTTAGGATTAATATTTAATATGTTACTGTACTGCTTTCGAGCTCGCAGCTGCATGAAACCGGCCATTTCACCAAGTAAATACTGTAAGCATGGGTCTGACCAACCTCGCGAACAAACGAGCCTTTACTAGAGTACAAGTATTTACTACCGCTTTTATTCAACCCGTTTTAGGTTGTTTACTAAGTGCTTACTTCGCTGAAAGTATTTACTTGAAGCACAAACAAATACTAGCGTTTATTCACCTAGTCGGAAGTCTTTACTTGCTATCTCGCAAGTACAAGACTTTGCTCGTTTTTATTCACTTCACCCATTGTGTGGCAGGTCCGAGTCGTGTCGTATGTCCGTGGACCTCGCAAGGAAGTGGTTGCGTCAGTCGCAGGGAAGCCAACAAGGTGGTTAAACTTGTTATGCTGGGAACAGTAGATAATGCGGTAAACAATAGCCTGTCTCGGCTCTTCCGCAAGGTTGGAACACGTTTGAAGTGAATACTTCGACGATAATATTTACCCACGTGAGATTATATGATTACGTAGTAGCTTTAGTTATCATTTTAATTTCAGACTAGAAAACTCTAGGAGTGTTATTGCATTATTTTATGTCTTGTGTGTGTACAGAATACGACCGAGTTACCAAAAACCGGCAGTTGCAAATAGGTTACAAAAATCGATGAAAATGTGCAATGAGTGCTGGGTTCATACAAGAAATTCCGAAAGCAGATATTCACTTAACTACATTCCTAACTAACTTGTACAAGGTCTTCTTTTATATAAGACAGTATACTGGGTGTTCACAAAAACACTGACAAATTCCGGCAGGTGATTCCTTATGAAAAATAAAGCGGAAAATATACAAAACATTTTGTACGTAATCGTAATATTAAGGAAGTAATTCGCCTTTGAAAACCAAATTTTAAAACTTTGATTTCCCTACAAACCGAACACTAATAGACGTAAACTGACAAAACTTATGCGTTGATACATTGAACCTTTACGAAAATAAAAGCGGTGGCCATCCTTAAATTGCTGACAACTTTTTAGACGTAAGGATAATCCAACATTTAAAAGTTAATTATGGGGTAGTGTGGACTTAGTAATAAAAAAGCTCCTCTTGTAGCGACTGTCTAAGACTCATAGATTTTGTGCAAAATCCACGTGAAGTTTTGGCGTGGTGACACAGAGCCTAGTTTGTAGGCAACACTGCATACACGAGTGTCTGGTTTATTCCACGCTGTCGCACATACGACGGCGGACATTTACTGTAAATATCACGTACCGTAGTCTAAATAGTTCACATAACCATAACTTGTTCCTGGCTGAATTCGTGTGTGTGAATGCTAAACAAGATTTTTTTCTTGATGATTCACTTTCTGCAAAATATTGGGGCTAGCTCACTCTGTCAAATTGCCAGCGTAGCGTGGCACCTTTATGTAGAACGAGGGCGTTTTTATTTTCCGTTGACTTGTTCACTGTGTGTGGAATTTAGCTGTGGTGTCTGTGGATTTTGGGATGGCTTGTCTGGCAACACTGGCAGTTAAACCTCCTCGTCCAGCATGTCGTCCATCCACCCAATTCTGTGCGGACGAGCATTATTATCATACATGAAACAGAGCGTCTTACTGATGGCACCAGCTTAAGGGGCCTCCCTACGTGCGCTTCAAATGCATAGCAGTGAGTTGTGGCTATTTCTTTTTTTTACGAAACTTTTTAACGCGCATCATATCTGTATATCTACGAAAAGAGCACACACTCCATACTCTGTCGCGAGCGTAAGAAATCGTCGCGTCGCAGAAGGTGACGCGCTCTTGTTACTGCACACATTTACTAAGAGTCGACAGTTAGCATTTCTATAAACTTATCGTTGTAATCAGGATGAATGCCGCTATTGGTCAAAAACAAAATAGTTGAATGAAATAAAACGGTATTCCTTTTTAGTGCACCTAAGATGTCGCTAATTTTCGACATTAACAACTTTAGTCTTCTTTTCGTAGATAAACACATTGGAAACATTTGTAATATTTACACAAGAAAAAATTATTTCCATACAACGCTACAGCACGTCTCTCGCGCCAGGTCCACCAACTCTTAAAAGTAGTCTTTTACAAGTTTCAAATTTCTGCGTTTGACACGTGGGAATAGCTGAGCGATAAGAGTCAAGAGTGCCACGCTCGACGAGAAACATATCGCTTCTTTTCACAACCCGTCAAACTGGCGTGCAAGGTTTTCCTTGTGGTCGTTTTACTAAGGGCCCTTTGGACAGTATGAAGTAAAGGCCAACGCATGCTTCTAGTTTTGCACTTAACAAATTAAGGTAGGATTTTCAGCAGTCAAAAAAATTAATAAATCAAATTTTAGCTCTTTTGTGAGGCCCGAAAATCGTGTTTCTAACGAGCGTGCTGAATTTTTTTAAATTATAGAAGTGCAGTTTCAAGTGCGTGTTCTTTTCTTAGATAAACATAATATGAATAAGTTAAGGCGACCGCCTACCCCACGCTTCAAATGCGCTGCAGTTTGTACGTAAACAGGTTTTTTTCTACGAAAATATTCCACGTGTACCCGTTTTGCCAACATACGAAAAGAAAACAAACTTCAGACATGCTAATTAAAAACACTGTTTCTAAGTCGTCCAACATGGTTAAAAATGGCATTTTAAAACAGCTGTAGGCCTACTTCAAAATGTACTAACCGAAAGTATGTGAAACTCAGATTGCGACCTGCACTGAACTTAGTTGCAGAATTTCCACCAATAAAATTATATGGTCACCGCTTAGTGTCCCATAGTAAAAACTGTTCGGCGGGAAGATTGCTCGCTAGTTCAGCGCTTGGCTCGTTGTGGTTACGCGGAATAGGTCGACCTTACTGCTCCGTCGCTTTTGAGACTCTGACGGGCGTAAAAAAGAATATGCGTGGCACTCTACAACATCGTCCTTGCGCCAGTCGAGGAGGGGACTTTACTGGCGCGGTATAACCACCCGTTGGTTTTCCCCGATTAATTTTGACTGATTTCCTTATTATGAAACGCGCATGGACAATGGACTACAGTAAAATAATATCCTAAAATAAGTGCATTAATACGTTTAGAATCGTATCATCAAACTACATCGAAGATACCAATGAAACATTAACTAATATTTGAAAACTACTGAAATAACGTTACCTATTTTTTTTTTTTTTTTTTCATTTACGTGATGATATTATTCTTTTAACCTTGTGCATTAAAAATAATCATTTTCGATTTGTACATACACTTAGTACGATGCCGCTAAGCTATTTTAAATACTGTTAAACATATCACTCATTCCATTTTATACAGACATTAATATAATACTGCTACCTCAGCCCGGTTAGCACTTTGTTGCGGGGATATCTACAACTGTCACCGCTCCATTAATGTAGGCCTGTAGTAAACGACCTGTTTGAAAGGTCGCGTGATCAGACTTTCTTGCAGCCAGGGTTGGTTTTATGAATTGGGTGCCCTGGGCCCGTAAGATTCAGAGCCCCTGTATCCATTATTGTCCCTCGCTTCTTACCATCTCTCGTCCTTTTCCCAGACGAAACTCTACATTACTTCGAATTCGTTCTCTCTTTTTGTAGTACACAGTTCGATTCACGGTGGGATGGCCCCCGGATTTTCACATGTGGGAATCGTGCAGGAAGATGCCGTTGGTCGGCGACTTTTCTCGGTGATCTCCTGTTTCCCCCGCCCCTCATTTCGGCGCTGTTCCACAATCACCTCATGTCATACCATACCAGCGCTAAAGACCTCGATACTAAGCGCAGACCAAAATCTTTGTCATTCATTCTTTGCGACAATAATAATTGTTATTATTATGATTATTAAAACAATGCAATAATTATGTATTTTTTTATTTTCTACTGTTCGCTATATTGGTCGTCCTGTAAGCACTTTTTTCTAGTCAAAATAAAAGCATGATGTTCTTTACATATATATATATAATTGCGTCTCGTGAAAATTGCGGGTAGCTTGTATAATCACCTGGTACGCGGGTTCGTCAGTTGCAGAAATTGAGTTGCTGTGTCGCTGGTCTACCGCAATTTTCTTCTTCATTATTTTATTTTGTATTTGTACCATATATATATTTTCTTATTTTAAACACAAAATGTGACTAAATTTGGCTCTTATGAAATTTTTTTTATCCCTCATAGTTTTTGCGTAATGGCTTGATAAAGTCATATTTTGAATGTTTCCATTTTAAATACCTAAACTAAAACCAACTGACATACCAAACTAAAAAAAAAAAATCACAGTGGATAAAGACATTGCAGGCTACAATGACATGCTCATAAAATTAAAGAATAATAATTATTTGTATTTTAAAATAAATTATTGAATTTTTGAAATTTTTATTTTCAGTTGCAGCATTGTTTTAAAATTCAAATAATTTTTTATTCTTTAATTTAATGAGCATGTCATTGTAGCCTTCAACGTCTTTATCCACTGTGATTTTTTTTTTTTTTTTTTTTTAAGTTTGGTATATCAGTTTGTTTTAGTGTAGTCGTTAAAACGGAAACATGCAAAATATGACTTTAACAAGCCATTACGCGAAAACTATGAGAGATAAAAAAATTTCATAAGAACCAAATTTAGTCACATTTTGTGTTTAAAATAAGAAAAAAAAATATCTGGTACAAATACAAAATAAAATAATGATGATGAAAATTGCGGTACATCGCGCCCTTAACATCCCCGGACAACAATTCCACTAAAATAATACAGAATACGGCGTTTGCTAGACGTCATAGGGACATCATCATCTTCGTGGTTGTAAGCTAATAGCCTGCCTGCTGGTCCTCAATTTGTTCCTAGTCCTTTTTATGCTGCTACGTGCCTCTTCCGTCCCTATGTTTCTCCCCTCCCCTCTCCATTAATAACTTTGTCAATTTATTTGCCGCTCTGTTTTCATCGTTTTCTGTTATTTTTTGTCCATAATTTACGTTGGTTACGACTGAATCTTGCCATTATGAAAGTGTACCTGATTTACTAAACATAGTTTTGTTTACCTTTATTCCCTACACAGTAATTTTATTTGGAATTCAGAAGTGATTTGACTTGTAATGCAAGACAGTATGCACTAGGCTTTCGTCCTTGGCTGTCTTTTTTTGGAGCATATTATGTATCTGTATCCAGCACAGGAAATAAGAAGTATTCATATTGGGTCATAGAATTTATTTCCTGTATCGGGTACAGAGAAATATTACCATCTTAACAATGTGACTGTCTAGGACAAAAGTCAAGTAGGTACTGTCTTGTTCCTTCATCCGTTAGGGCACTATGTCCACTCTACACAGGTATAATAATATTTTGACTCTCATGTGCAGTCATGCTACCCGTGGATAAGAGAAATAATTACCATACATTAACGCTCTTGTTGTCTGCTTCTCCATGGGGCTCAGTGCTCGCTTGCCAGTGATAAACCCATATCACGAAAAACATTTTCCTTGGCTGTCATGAATGTAGACATGCCAATCCGATCCTGCTTATGTAGAAAGTCTGAGTTCGTTATCGGGGACCATATGATGTAAAGTGACCATCAGGCAGGCGGTCATGGATAGTGTAGACTGGTTTTTATTCGGTCGATGGATAAAGTGACCTTGTGATCATGCATATGTAATGTAGTGGTTATCTCAGCATTGGAATAGTCCTTTGTTGGGAGGTTAAAAATGTCATTTCGGTCCATCCCAGCAGACGGAATCTTTCTTAGATTTTGTATCCTAGAACAGTGGTTCGTGCCCACCCTACCAAATGACAAAAACGGGTCGGGGGTCGCTAGGGGCTGTCTGAGTTTCTAAATTAGACCAGTATCGTCCATATGTTTGGTTTCTGGGCGAGTAGCTAAGAATTTTTCAAGCAGCCACAATGGTTGTGAATGCACTAAGGAGCCGAAGCCTGGAGGTTCACTTGCCATGCTGAACTAACTCCCAGGAAAATAAGCACACTATCGTCTAGTGATCTGTCATGTTGCAGCAAACTGCTGCCTAGAGTTGCCGCTGAATATTCTCCACCATGTAATTTGGCGAAGGCTGAAATGCTTTAGTATGTAACTGAGTTGTGCCTGTCAGATCAATTAATTCTGTGAAGATTGTGATCTGGAACTGTCTTCCTTAATCTGTGGTTATCCATAGCAAAGTGTAAATTCGTGCTATCCATGTGCTGTAAAATGTTGGGCTACTGCTGATGATTCAGTGTTCTTCACTGGCACAGCCACCAGTTGAAGTGGTCGATCATAAGTCTAACAGTATCGGAAATCTTGCAGTACAGGTATGGGACCAACTATATCCACCAGAACATTGTCAAACCAAGATGAAAGTGGCAGGATTGAACAAATGCGCGAACAAATATGCCAACAACTTTTCGACAGTTGGCATAGATGTAGGAACATACCTATCTTCTTCGGTAGTTGGACTTAACAGATGGTAATGCCAATTTTTCGATAACCTGACAGTTGCTTTGATGCCTGGTCGAGCCAGATGATGAATCGCATCGAACACAAATGATGGAAAGGTGTTGCAGTCGGTGGTGTTAAAACACTTTAGGAGGCCAGGTGGTGGAAAAGACTATGTGTGGGCACATGTCTTGGTTTTCGTAAAAAGCTAAAGTGAGTTTTTTTTGTATGTGAAAGCCATTGAACCTCCCATCGACCATGCAGCGAAACTGCTGAATTCCATAAGGTAGGCCTACAGCAATAAGCTCCCAGTCATAGGCCCAAATATTTCAGATGTGCAGGCCTTAGCATTTTGAAGCAAAAGGCTCCCAACTTTCTTCCACATACTTCTGGTGCCCAGCACCAATTGCGAAGTCCGACGCATCATATACCTTAGTCATTGAGAGCAGTCGGACTGTGATGGGCCAGCATGGCAGCATGAATGAGACTGCTGGTATTGTATTCTTCAGATGGCTTAATGCTATAAAGAGTACAATCCAGTATTAGTATAGTTATTATCATAACCTTTTAAAATGTAATGTAAGAGAATTTGTGTGATGGCAGCATTTGGAACAAAATCGCGAGAAGTTCAGTAAATTTACGTACCTGTTTTACAGTTATTGGCTTGATTGGGTGGGGGGGGGGGGGGGGACATTTCTCTTCTCTGAGATCGGCTTGCTCGAGTTGACAGAGATGCTCTATCCCAAGAATCTTGCTTGTTTGCCGAAGACTAGCTTAGTAATTATGGTCTCACCCTTAATCCCTCTGAGGTGCTTGAAGAGCTCTTACAGATGTTGCTCATGCCCCTTTTCGTTAAGGGGTATGGAAAGGTAAGATGTCAAGCGAACAGATTAAATACTTAGTCGTCGATAAACTCTGAACTACTCATGACAATTTGGTATGACTTTTTTGCCGAGTAGATATTTTGTTAGTTGATTGTATTTATACAGCACTATTCAGTAGCATGATTTGTTTTCAAATAAAAAAAGTTGAAAACAGTGTTTAGAAGCACAAGAGATTTAAACGGCAAAATAAATTAAAAAGGAAAATGTCTTAGTTTTATAATTTTTAACATAATATCCACGTCTCTATAAGAACCGAATCTCAAAACGCGAGTATTTTTTTTTGTTCCGTTATCGTAGAGACCTAGATATTATCGTATTAAAAATTACAGTTTTCCATTTTTTTTTTGTAGATTTTGTGATTTCAAGCCCTTATTTTTCTTTAAAAAAAGTTTTTAATTTTTTACTACTCGAAAGCAAAGCACAATACCGCCTAGTGCTGTATAAATAGACGTCCGCTAATCATATAATAATATATCTACTCGGCAAAAAATCCCATAGAATTGTGATGAGTAGTTAAGGTTTTATAGATGATTAAGTATTCCAATCGTTCACTCGACATCTTACCTTTTCATACCCCTTAAACATTACCACCAATATGTCAAGGTAAGGACTACAGAAAGGAGGCGATGGAGAACAAAGTGGAAAAATCTCTGGAAAGTTTGTGCAATGTTACAAATTCCAGGTGACTTGAAAGGGAACTCATAAAGTCTAAATTGTGAGACGATGGTGGTTTTGGTATTTGCCTGTGGTTATCGATCTCGACCATATCTGTTAAAGAGCAAATAGTTTTGCTTTGAGATAGGGTATAGGTCTGTGGTTGTGAGGATATTGAACATGTGGCAATCTCTACATGGTATGCAATATATTTCTTGGTTGGCGTGTGCACACAGGCCATGAGATTCCAGAAGGATGACCAGTGCCAAAACTAGAGCATGGCTTGAAACACACACTATTTGCTTATGTAATTTATCTGGAATCAAACGGCATAGTTTACTGTGCACAGGCTGTCCAGAAGATGTATTGACGATTTGATGAGCTGTGCTATGGTGGGCAAATAGCACGGTGTCAGATGTGTGGGTGATGCTGTCTTTTTAAGCAAGTCAAAATAACTGGTTGTTATAGGAAGTATCCTAACACTATCGACAACACATGTGGATTTCGGCAGCCTTCAAACAAAGATATGTAGGTGTTTACTAAACTTTGCTTTCGGATACTTTTTTTTTACAACAGCGACAAACTCCGGCAGGCGATTCCTTATGAAAAAAATAAACAGAAAATTAGTTTTGCACTTTTCGCCTAATCTTAATAGTAAGGGAATAATTAGGCTCTGAATATCAAAATTTAAAATCGATTACCGCAAAATATCAGAAACTAAAAGAAATAAAAAAAACATAATTTTCAGCATTGTTTAACTCTGTTGGGCTTTTCAAACCAACAGCAAATGCTGCTTGATACCTTCCACCCATTTGAAAATAACAGGAGTGGTAACCCTCTAGTTGCATATAACCATTTTACTGTCAGGATTTTCGAATATTTGAAGATGGTTTATTGAGTAATGAGACCTATGTAACAAAAATGTCTTCATTTTGCAACTGTGTAGGACATACCGTCTATGCTCAAAACACATTTGAAGATTCGCAGAAACATACAGAGCCTACAGCATTCTGACAGTACTCCTACAAGAAATCCTTTATGCTTTTACGTTTGTTGACTTTTACAGTTGTTAATGTCGCTATTTGTTAAATTTTAGCGTGCTGTACAGTGACGTACATTGCTATCACGTGATACTGTTTATAAAGGAAGCTCATCCACAATCGCAACCCATACTAGCACTACACGTGTATTGCGAGTAGCCTATATGGCTCGACTCTGTCTGTCATGCATGCTATTTCTTAAAGGAGTTTGGCGAAAACGGTTTTTTTCGACTTTACTGTTTGAGTTAACTGTTTTTGTGTTTGCTATCACGCGCATGTTCCAAATTAAGGGAACGTCATGACCTTCCACTTATTCAAATACCTAACATGACCCATTTATTGCTGCATCGTGTGGAAATCCTAAACGTGTATGCATATAAATTACTTTTAAAATCATGACTTTTAGAAGTTGTAGTTGCCATACTTGTGTAGTAACAACATTGATACTTACACTGTAGTAGTAGTATTTTTTTTTATCAAGTATTACGTACGTCACGGAGTCCTTCGTGTTTGGTTTGTCAGTATGACAAACACAATACCATTTAGACATGTTTCAACTGCCTGGGACCCACCATATTCGTACTCAACCGGCTGCAACGATATGTACGTAGAATGTCAGGAACAAACTAAACTGGTCTGCACATGTTGTTTACGGTGAATGTCCACCGTCGTCTATACGCTGCACACATCACATAGATGTTCGCTGTGTTGCCTATGTTGTAGGCTCTGTATGTCTGCACGATTTTTTCAAGTCTTTGGAGCATAAATGGTATGTCCTAGACAGTTGCAATAAGGGGACCGTTTTTGTTACACAGGTCTGATTACTAAATAAATTATCTTCAAATTTTCGAAAATCCTGACAGTAAAATAGCTGTATGCAATTAAGGGGTACCCACTCCTGCTATTTTCATAAGGGTGGAAGGTATCGAGCGGCATTTTCTGTTGGTCTGAAGAACTCAATAGCGTTATGCAATGCTAAAAATATAGTTTCCTTGTGTCATTTAGTTTCCGATATTTTGGGAAAATACGATTTAAAATTTTGATATTCAGAGCGTCATTACTCCCTTGCTACTAAGTTTAGGCGAAATATGCAAAACATCTCTGCTTAAGTTTTTTATAAGGAATCACATGCCGGAATTGTCGGTGTGGTTCTCAAAAACATCCTGTATACCATAAAAGGTGGAGGAATCAAGATCGATGACTTGCTTCGTCACATCGGCTACCACAACACACCAAACAAAATCTCGTCTGAACCTAAACCCGTAAGCTGAGATAGTACAACCATTTATGGCATGAAGTGTGTAGTTGGTTTGTAATAATTTTCCTTGTAAAAGGGCACAAGGGAAAACACAAATTTCGTGCCTGTATCAACAAGACGCTTTAAGGGCGCGGAGAATTCATATACAAACGATAATATATACGTTTTAAAGCTGCCAGAATGAATTTTGATATATGTATTTATTTGCGTTAAAAATAAAATATTTTCGAAACCACTGAAAAACTAAAGAGCGAGGCCTTAAGCTTATAATAGCTTATCAATTAAGGTTGTGAATAAAAGTCCTATAACATTACTACTTACAATAAAAAATCCCTTTGTACCATATGTAATTATACTATTTAAAAAGTTCCAGGAAATGGGACAAATTCCACGACGTGGCAACACTGACTCGAGCGGGGCCTGGACAGTTGTGTTAAAGGGAGAGGGGATGGTCTTGCACGGGGTCTGTGTATGGCTCGGAGAGGAGGGCTGGCAGGTGTGTACGTACAGAGCAGGAAGAGAGGGGGGAGGGTGTGCGGCGCAGGCGCAGTGCAGGGGTCTAGCGCGGTATCGACGCGCGGCGCCGCGACGCGGTGCCTGGCCGGGCCAGTCGGCGCGCGATGGCGGCCTCGTGACATGGGCATCATCATCGGGTCGTGCGTGCCCGAGCCGGCCGAGCAGGCCGACACCGCCGCCGCCTACCGGGTCCGCCGTCTGCTCTACGGTCAGTAGTACTACACTGTACGTCGTCGTGAGGCGCTTATGAAAATACACGAGGGTGGTCAGTCTCCCTCCTACGTGTTCATTCATGGTTTTCCCTGCCTTTTTTTTGTTTGTTTTACGACCGTCATTTCAAAAGTTCCACAGTGGGAACATAGCTACTGATCTTACCTCTCTGTAGACTTAATAAGAAGTGGACTAGGAACTCATAATTATGTTTTTTTATAAAAGTTAACAAATTGAAAATTACACGAGTTCCTAATTCACTTCTTATACGTCTACTGAGAGGTGATATCGATAGTTAATGTTTCTGTTGTGGTGGTTTTGGAATTTTAGACCGTGAAACAAAAAGTGGCAAAGACAATTAATGATTTAACATGTAAGGGGGAGACTGACTCTTAAGGTGTTCAAAATTAGCCGAGTTAAATTGACTCTTGTTCGAATTTTCGACTGATGGCACATCAATCAACTACCAGAGCTAATATTATACTCAAATATGAAGAAAATAAAGTGTACAGAATGCACAGCGGATGTATCATTTAGCAAAATATTTCTCACGTAGAAAATATTTAGGATTTGTTTAGATTCCCGCCATCTTAAAACCTTGAACCGCGGAAAGGAGTTTATCAAATCCTGGTAATCGACAATACCTGGTCACGTGACTAACCTTACTCTACTTCGGCGAATGAAATTTCATAAGCGCCTTTCGTCTTTCACCATAACCATACGGGTGCGCAGAGTTGTTAATAATTAGGGGCTGCAACCCCTTCCAAGACGGCGCGCGCAGGTGCGGAACCTCTCTCTCCCCCCCCCCCCCCCCCGCCAAAAATATATACAATTTAGAGCAGTATTTTGTTAAATTAAAATTTCCGGTGTCAGAAACGTTAATAGCGAGAACTGACTGAAGTTCTCTCGGTCTCGCACGCACAACAGAAGCAAAAACAAAACAGTGGCATCTTAGTAAACATGAACATAAATGCTACATAAGGCCCATACAATCAACAAGCTTGCAGGGCGTCTTTATCGTTAGGGGCGACAGTTGCGAGCTCTTGTACATCTCTGCGCATGCGTGTGTGTATAACACATTGCATTTTCTGTATGTAAATAAATACCAAAACATAGGTAGTAAGTTCTAGTAGCGTCTCGTTTGTCGCTTCGAGTTCTTCCAGATTATTTCTTTTTTACTCGTCACGTACATAGTATGTGCACATACAAAAACCAATTCTTTAGCATATCCTGTAAACTACACACAGATACTTGTCATGCAAGTGCATTATTTTTCAACTAGACTTGTTGAATGAATGTAATTGTTATTACTTATTTTCACCTTCAGCTGTTATTTCATCTGCGTTTCTCCCTCGTGTAATATGTAATGTGGTTAATTTACATAAGATTGTATATTATTCATCCGCGTAAGCATTTCGTTTTTTTATGTAGTGTTCTGAGTATGTATGTTCTCGTCCGTCCGAGTTAGCTCCCTATTCTGCATTTGGAATATAACGCCCAGGGACTCGGGTTTAATTTTCGTAGTACCTTGTATTTCCGGTGCCAAAGCCGCGATGGTTTTATTGGTTGCTGAAGTTTTAGATGGCAGATTCTGGGTACTAGCTTGCTGGCTGGTTATTGAACTAGCAAAGAGATTACTTGTTGGTGGTTAGTCCATTAATGGAGCAGGGCCTAGTGCTTTGCATTGATTGGGAAGGGGGATGGCTGGTTGCCCCCCCCCCCCTTCTCCGTCCTCCCTCACTTATATTAACCACCGCTGGGACAGTTCAATTGGACGTTGTTATGCAAAAATGAACCAACCCACGAAGGAATTTATTTCGAGATACACCAAGTAGAAGGTGATCGCCCAAAATATGTCCTAGAAAAAGGACAACCATTAAATAATATTTGAAAGATAAAAAGACCTCAGAATAAACTGTTTATACAACGTTTAGATACATACACTTGGATGTAACAGTTACAGTGTACTGTCAGTCGGTTCGTTTTTGCATAACTACGTCCATTATTATGATTCCAGGTCTGTAGAATACAATAAACGCTATTGGCATCTAGGCATGCCAGGATGTCATTTAAGGTTTTTCTTGGGTGGGGAAGGGGGCAATATTTTTTTTTCCAGTGACAGTGACCTTGTTTCATCTTCATTGTTAATTAGGCATGTATAAATTAGAAACTTTAACAATAAAACTTCAGTTTTATGTGCTTAAGTTAGCATTATTTAAATAACAAGGTACAAAAAATATATTTTATACACTTAAAATTCTAAATCCAGGCCTCCTTGTCCCCCTCCCCCTAAATGTCGCCCCTGAAGCCTGCCACACAATTTCAGGTGTTGAAAGTGTCTTTATTGGACCTTGATTAAGAGTTTCATCTGTATTTTAAAAGCCGTTTTATTATACTTTACGTTATAAATTTTCACGTAATGAGATTTTTATTCCGACTATTTTAACCTTTGCAATTAAGAAACAAAGAACAATTTTTACCCAGTCCTTTCATCTGAACTGGGATTGATGTAGATTAATACACTTCGTATGATTTTATAATACGCATTACTGTTATTGCGTAGTTGCTGCTTCTGCTGCTACATTTAAATCGTAAAATTTACTGAAAATAATTTTCTTCATTGGCTATAAAAACACTTTGGATTAGCTTTCGTTATTTACCGTTTCTAATTTAGGTCCCAGGACATCATTGCGTTTCTTAGCCATTATGTTTGATATATCCTGAGGTTTGATTTCAAGTGAAATTATAAAGTTACCGTTTTGTCATTATAAGAATCTATATGGCGGCCATTTTATTATTTTGTTATAATCCCGAATAAACGCATTATTTTTTTTTGTGGGACACAGTATTTCATTTATCCGTAGTGAATGTCACGCTCGATACGCTGTGACATGGTGAATTTGTTTTTTGTGGAAGAGTTTTAATGTGGTATATGTTGGCAGCAGGTTTGGGGTTAGTAAACATATTAGTTCCTGGTTTCATGAGTCGATTATTCTTGAACTGTTTCATGTGTGCATATTGAATAAGTTACTTCATCTGTATTTAACCATATTTCACTGGGTTTGACATAGTTAATTTCAAATGTTTTTAATTTTCGCGTATTTTATCGTGTTCGACTGTTAAAATATGATAGCATTTGCGCCAGTTTTTTCTTTAAAATTTAATTTTGGAAGCAGACGCATTTTGAGTGGTTGAATTGCTGTCGAGTTGGTGACAATAGGCGTAAACTACACTGTTATGTACACAAACGAGAGCGAAACATGCAAATTACTGAACAAAGACTACATACAAACGTGTATGAATTTCAAAAACTTGTTTTGCTGTAGTTTTGCGAGGCATAGAAACTGAATATACAGATACAATGGCCCATTAAAAAAAAAAAAAAAAAAAAAACATTTTCAGCACATCAGTACCATTTATACTGGAGAAAATATTATTATATAATATGTTCGTGATACATTGAGTACTTTGGAAAACCATCTTGTCTAGAATAATAATTTTGAAAGAAATATTTGTGACCTCAGTTCGGACTAAACTTTTGCGTACAGCACACTTTGATTGCTACTTAGCCTGATTTGTTGACATTAAAAACTGGCAAGAAACTTTATATTATCTGCATGGAATAAAGTAACTGGGGTTTCAAAAGTGTTCATTTAATCCCGAACAACCGCCACCTTAAATATACTATGACGAAGCATATTTGATGACCATCGTCTTTCGCGGTTATTTTCGATAAAGGAAACATACAAATATCTTCTGGGAGTAACGAACTCAGTGATAGCGAAGAGATTTAGGTCAGCACTTAAAAGGGCGGTTCTCTGAGAATTTTAATTGTTTTATTAGTTTTATATTTGTACGAGATATGGTTTGTTTTGTAGACATATATTGTCACTATTTTTACGGTAATGAAACTTTTTTTAGCTTTCGTAGTTTTTGCATTATAGCATGTGAAAGTCAAAATTTTGCGTAAAACGAAATAAAAAGAAAATTGCTTACCAAAACTAAAAAAAAAATTCAACTGAAGAACAGTGTCACGGGCTACGCCAAAACATATACATACAAACCGCATTGAATGTTTTTTTGTAGGCTACTTTAAAAAAATATTCAATTTTAAAGAAAATGCTGGCAATGTAGTATTGTAGTGGGAAACAGAGAAGAAACTTGAAATTAACTACATAATATTTTGTTTGCAACCAGTGTATCCGACCTCCGGACTTAGTTGTCAAATGCTATAGGCTACATAAAAGTGCTGGTGAGTGAGAGATTTTGGTCAGTACTCAACATCACGGTCTTTAGCGCTGGTGAGGAGGTGACATGATGTAAATATGGAGCAGTATCAGAATGAAAGGTCGGGGGAAACGGTAGATCCCCGAGAAAACCCGCCGACCAGCGGCATCGTCCGGCACGATTCTCACATGCGAAAATCCGGGGACCGACCCCGCCAGCAATTGAACCCGGATCGCCTTGGTGGGAGGCGAATGATCTGACCTTGCGGCCACCGCGGCCCCAAAATATGCTGGTCAACTGTTCACCGTACTTTAATAAAGTAACCACCACCGCCAGGCATCCGAATGTACAGAATTTGACAACGATTGAACCTGTCGGCCTCCGTAGTGTAGTCTGTTTGGAGCCGGTCTGCGGTGCGAAAGGTTCGAACTTCAGTTTGGGCATGTATGTTGTGTTGTCCCTTAACCTCACTTCACCCCCGTCGGCTCGTAAGTCCTCGTTGTTAAAGGACCGTAAAATCCTCTCATCTTATCTCGCCAGTGTTACCCGTAGGACTTCGGTTTGCCATCACCTCCAATGGATCAAGGGGGGAGTTCACAAAAAAATGCTAATAATTTTAATTATTGTTATATTTATTCGAGATGTGGTTTGTTTTGTAGATTCACATTCATTGCGGCTATTATTTTTACATTAATTACAATTTTTTTTAGCTTTCATAGTTCTTGTATAAGTGGCATGTCAGAGTCTAAACGTGCATAAAACAGTTTGATACGAGAAAGGAAAACCAAGTGATGTGTACAAAACGCATTGAATTAGTTTGTATTTTTATAAAAATACTGAATTTGAAATGAATAGCCAATTTTCTGCAGCTTTTCAAATTAAAGAACAAAATTATATGCGGTTCTTTAGTATGAATCATTTAATTTCTGTAAGTCAGTTTTTTCTTGTATAAAAAGTTATTTGCTAATTTAGACTTTAACATGTCATTATACAGAAATGTTTGATAGCTAAAAAGTATTAATTAGTGTGAACCATATCTCGTACAAATATAAAATGTATTGAAACCATTGAAATCCCCCTGTAAAAGCATGATGCATGGACTTGTCTGAAAGTATAAATATGGAGAGACGTGGCAGGCCGAGTGTTAGCAAGATGGCGGCGTGTATGTGGCTAGTCGTGGAGTGCGGTGCTCCAGTGTGTTTACACTGAGCTATAAACAGGCACGAGACCTCGTGTTGGCAACGCCTCTAGTCCACCCGTCACGTAGGCGTGTCTTTATATTAGGTACTTCATTCAACCTGGAACACCTTCACAGTGTTACGTGACAAGATTCTTAGCTAGATCCTTATCTCGCGCTAATCACTCAACAACTGTTTATCGTCTGAGCAAAGCTTACACGTGTTAGTATGCTTTGGTAATATTTGTTTTATCCTTTGACTCTAGTAAATAACACAAACCAAAGCTTTAAAACACAAGCCGTGCACCTCGACTAGCAAAATAGTGATTACATTATTATTATTATTACAATTTTCTGATTGGCACGCTCGGTAGTTCTACAGTGCTTTTGAAAATACGAGTTCATAAAGGAACATATTTTTTGTATCAAGGAATCCCTACGTTGTTTTATTACAAATATAATATAATATAATTTGTACCTAAGTTTTTTGGTCACAATAAACACCTCATAGTATTCAAGAATTTGTTTTGAAAATAAGCCTAGAATCAAACTTTTTTTTTTATTTGCGAACAAACTGTGCATTATTTTGCAAAACGTGTTGACCTGCATAAAATTGTGCATCGTACGACTGCTCTTGGTCTTCAGTTTTTTTCAAAACAGTCTGTTAAATAAATTTTGAATTTTTCGCATCAATGTGAAAACAATGGACGACATGAAGTACACGCCTTCTGACGTCACACCGCAGGGAAATAGCACTGTGGGAAACAAAACTTGTTTACAAACATGCAGATTTGTTAGTTGGGAACGGCAGAAACAAAAAAAAATTTGCACTCAAAACTTGCACGCAAGGATTGGTTAAGCTACGCAAATACATAAGATAAATGTTTACCTGAAAAAGCGGCAAATTCCAAACAAATAATCAAATTTCTTGACATGTGACCATGGAGGTATTAAGTCTATGGAGTGGCATCTGCCGTACATTTCAATGGTAATCGTGTGAAGCCGATCATTTTCGAACATTTTCGAACTGCGCAGGACATTATTTTTTATGAGTCGCCATATTTTGGGTGGCAAAACAATAGCAGAAAGCAATGTAATTATGTAATTTCGCGCAAATTATCTATTTGAATCGTACACAGCAGTTTTCAATTGCTTCAAAATTATATATATAAAAAATCCGAATTAGCTCTCGTTTTGTGTATGTACTTTATAAACTTGATGAATTTAAATAAAAGTTTCTTACCTGTACAAAGATAATCCTCCGCAACGATCGATTCTGTTTGTAAGGCCAAGAACTGCACAAACTTTCACCATAATGTGTAGTTAACAAAAAACTAAAACATTTTCATTCAGTTCAATGCTATGTTTACATGTTTTTGCCACCACTAGCTCTATCCTTGTCTTTAAACGTCGTCTGTCGGCTGGCTTCTTAGAGTAACTATATATTACCTCTATGGCTGGCTTCAAATTTGCTCAAATGCTTTCACTCCATAGACTAATACCTCCATGCATGTGACATGTGGAGCCAAACACCTAAATGAAGGTTATATTCGGTTGCGGTATCAGAGGTCTTGACACTGAGGAATAAAATGTGACTCCCTTTTTGTCGCCGAGCGCTAGTAGTAATTTAGTGGAAGATGTGTCTTGTTTTTGTATTTGGCATAGCTTAAAATGTGAAGTTGTTATCAGAGTTGCGTGTATTATATAGAAGAAAAAAATTGAAATGTATCTTAGTATTAGAACACTATCTTTTTCAACCATAAAATTAGGTTTTCAATTTTTTACATGTACACACACATTGCAACGATTCTAAAAATTTTGTAGGGGAGAAAATAATAGATTTTGTTCAAATATGTTTACTAAAACAATAGTACATATTTTTTTTTTCACACGACATATATAAACAGTGCCACACATGCCAATGCATTTATGGACACGAAACATGCATCTACTATATGAGCTTACCATATAAACATAATTTTATATTAATAATTGCAAAAACTGTAACGCCACCAGATGTAAATAAGACAAATTTTCCACCAAATCACTACTAGCGCTCGGCGACAAAAAGGGGGCCACTTTCTCTTGCTGGAAAGCATAGGCAGTGTCAAGACCTCTTCCTCTTAGATCGTGCCCACGCCTGACTGAAGCTCCTCCTCTTTTCAAGTCGTCCATTGCAAGTATCGTTCAAAAATAAATTTTGTAGTGCTATATTAGATATTATTCCTTTAATTTTGCGCTGTCACGAAACAAAACGTGTTTTGGCCGTACATTCATTAAGATGGCCGTCTAGGTGTACGTATTTTGCGTGTTCGATGCCTTGAAGTGCGGAAGTGGTAAGGGCGACATAGTACGCGCATCCGCCTCGCCCTGGCCTCTAGATGCAAGTCACTGAACTAGCCTTCTCACCGACAACTCACCTCTATGAGACATTAGGTGGTGACGTAAACCATTTTATGGTGTAATGTTGAATATTAAGGTGCACTGTACCCGCATATACCTTTTGAAATATTCTGCATCAAAGTTTTAATACCAAACAATGTGGCAAAAAAACATTTTTAGTTATTTTCGGAAGCTAAAATATATACTGTAATGAGTAGTGGTGAACCGGAAATTGGTATACACACTTGTACCGGTTTTTGAATGCTGTTCCTTAGCAGACATCACTAATCCGCGTTGAGCAGTTTTTGAATGACTTTGTAACGGCCAAAGCTTGCACACACCGCTTGGCGTCCTGGATAGGTGGCAACCTTAAGAATTGATTCACTTAATATGACTGTACCAAGGGTTGGGTTGGAAGCTGTCTTTCTGGGCGAGGTTTCATATTGGCTTCTCCCCCCACCCCCCACCAAATGAATACGAGAGTATTATATTACGTATTTGTTTATTGTGCTGACATATAATTTTTCCTGGCACGTATGTTTATAAAACCAATGCAACGTGGCTTCAAAACTCAAGCGGCACTGTTAGCGGTTTTATCTAATTTAGTCATGAACCAAAGTGTAATGCATTCTATCTGCGTATAATAAATATAATAAAATACTATGTAATAAATGGCGTGATTGTAGGCACGTGTATGCTATGTGTACATATATTGTTCTATGTTCAGAAATAGAGTGGGTTACGTGCTAGAGTTCGAGAAATGAAATGCTGGCAAATATCCTGTAAATTGCACGAAGACACATAACAGACGTGGCGTTCAACATGTTCTTGTTGACTTATTTTCCGCTTTCCTTTTAAACACGTTTTTAGTCATTTGCTTTCTTGTATGTTTATTCAATAACAATGACTAGGAGACGAGGTAGAGAATTTAAACTTTAGCCTTAGAACTGGATGATAGTGCAGTTTTGTCTGTTCGGTACAAAATTTGCATCAATTTTAAAATAACTTCTCGATGTGCTAGAGACTTAAACTTTGAATATAGATCATAAATGGTTGGCAATGCAATGTGGAAAGGGAAAATAAAAAAAAAAAAAAAAAAAAAAAAAAAAAAAAAAAAAAAAAAAAAAAAAAAAAAAAAAAAAAAAAAAAAAAAAAAAAAAAAAAAAAAAAAAAAAAAAAAAAAAAAAAAAAAAAAAAAAAAAAAAAATCGTTTTTTGAACATACATATGTATATAAAACTGCGTTTTTAAACACACTATAGCATTTCACACACACACAAGATTTAAAGCTGAAAATAATATAAAATTACTTAAGAATTTGTTTTAAATCAGACTAAAATAATAAAATAAGTTATCCTACGAAAATATTGAAGATTTAAAATAATTAAAAAAAAAAAAAACTCTGTCCTTGTACAATAAATAATGGGTGGGACTTCAACATTTTGGCTGGTGTGGCAAATAAAGTAACACCAATCCAGCCAGTTAAGCGGGGGAATCGGGGATGTTTCCTCGAGGAAAATTTGTATTTCAAAATTCAAAAAGTTTGCTATTCAAACAGTTTTCAGCCAAGTAATTGTGAAATGTAGTATAGCTAAAATTGTGAGGAAAATTAATTTTGTTTGTTATCAAAAATATTGGGGTGGCAAATGTTCCCCTCCCCCCTTCCCCAAATCCCGCCTATGCAGTATATAATATTGGAAGTGTGTTGTTGAGGAAACTCGCGCAAAAGTTCATACCATTTGGCATGTAATAAAATTGTTAACTATTCATGCATCGGTTATCTGTTGCATACGCCCCACTTCTTTTTATCTTACAAGTATTTTCACAGGGAAAGTTATTTTATGATTTTTATTTGTAGTCAGTTTTAAAGACATTGTATATAAAATATTTTACATTATTATGCTATGTATTTCCTCTCTTACAAAAGGTTTTCTTATGCATACACAAGTCGATGTGCTTGCTAATTTATCCATGTTATGAGTTTGGAGCAAACATTGACGAAGTAAACACTGTCGCCAATGTCGGTTACACGACGACAGCCAATAGGCGTTTTCGAAATCTCACGAAGATAGGTTAGGTCAGTAAGTATTCCAAGCTTATATTCGAAATTTAACCCGAGTGAAATGTATCCGTGTTCGAATTTTCAACTGACGGTCTCTCGATCAAATCCTCACTTATCCTGCTCTAAGTGGCGGTTAGCAGCCTTTTTGGCGCAAAAAAAAAAAAAAGTAAACAGTGCACATAACCAAAACCACAACAAAGTGAAACTGTATGCTCTGAGTTCAAAATATCGAAGACACAAGACCATGACTGAAAAAATGCACTGTGGACCACGGCCGTAGAATATCAGGTCTGGTCACTCGCCTGGAAACTTGGCCCCCTTGTTGTTTGGCCGCAGTTCATCAAGTTACCGAGATTGTTGTGCGTCTATGGCGCTGCAATCAGGGTGGTCGGGCTCAACTCCGCCCACTACCCTCCCACTTTTTTTCCCCAGTATTTACATTATAAAGATAAACAATTTATCAAAACTTATTTTTATATCAATTTGTGAAATACTTCCTTCGCTCACAATCCTAAAGCATGGCTCCAGCAATGTTTATTTACTTTATAATAAACACTGGGTAAAAAGTGGGTGGAGTTTGAGCCCGACCGCCCTGATTGCAGCGCCAAAGATGCACAACACTCTCGGTAACTTGGTGAACTGTACCCAAACAACAAGGAGTCAAGCAAAATACATTGGTAGATAGACCTGTACTTCTACGACCGTGTCCTAGCGCGGACTGGCGGAGGGATACAAGCTGTCATTTCGTTATGGATAGACAGTGTGTATGACCTTATAGGTCGTTCTGAATTTAGAACTAAAAATTTAACCTTTGAAAAATGTCGCTAGCTGTTACTGCATATAATTCAACAGTTGCCTTACTGCTTGTATTGTTGGCAGCGAAATTACCCAATATAGTTCCGCATATTTTCCTGTTTAAGTACATCAGTACTGAAACAAAATGAACCGAAATAGACATACTTATATTTTATGTAATTAAAAAACTTTTTTTTTTATCAAACTGTGTGTTTTTACCAAACGTGTCCAGAGAGGTTAGACATTTCCCGCCGTTACGCGCGGAAAGTTACGAATTGGCTGAAAATATTACTTTAGCTGGGCTTTTACGAGTGCTTACTTCACCCTGAACCGTCTATTACCAACCAGTAACTTACCTATAGTTTCATAACCTATTTCCGACAATTTGTTCCCTTACTTCAAACTTTTCATTTTAGTATCCTCTACCTGGTGTACAGTTTAGACGCTAGAGGGGCTAGGACATAAACATAACGTGTGTGTGTGTGTGTGTCAGGTTTGATGGGGGGGGGGGGGTTAGCGGGGTCGATAGGCGTGTTTGGTCGTCTCCCCGGCGACTGCCCCACACAACACTAACCGCTGCCTTCCCGGGTCGAGGCACTTACGAGGCTGTTCTAGTGTTTCAGGCACATGTTTGCAACTCGCCACGAGTTTGTATATTTTTCTCATCAACGAGCATCAACACTGCTATAGGTGATTCGGAATAAAGTGAGCACTAAAAAAAGCCCTGATTAATTTCTATTTTCTGCCAGTTTATATCTTTCCGCTACATTTAAACATCAACATTGCCACGTGCTTTTATTTACGTAGTCTTGTACAATGTTTACATTTACGTTAAAGTGCTCCGATAAATTTTAGCTACAATATCTACTCATTAAATGCACGGGGGCTGAATACATGCTATGTTCCGGTCACTGTTTGGGAAATGCGAAAGGTACTGGGTTCGATTCCTAACCCCGTCTAGGTGTAAGTTTTTATTCGTATAAAATGGTCACTGAAATGTGTCTAGTAACATTCGTCACAGAATCAGCTCGGAATACATAGACATTTACCTTGCCGCATTAAAAAATGAGGACGGGAGTTTTTCGGCACAGAGGGGAGGAGGGGGCGGTACCAATCTGCGTAATATTATATAAAAACAATTGAATGTACTTATTTTTTTAGCTGTAAAGAGTTGGTTAAATAATCGAGCTGCTGAAGGGTTCAAATCTCAGTCGGATACATTTTTGTTTTGTTTTATTATTGAACATAATTGTACAAAAATATTAAAATGACGGTAATTAAAAAAAAAATCTTTCCTTCTTAAAAACAACACTTTAAAGAGCAATAATTATGTGTGAATATTAAAACTTTCTTTCGATCCAATATTGAATAGATTCTACACATCAAAAGTTTAAAAATGCTTATTTTGGACGTCTCTTTCCGTATACTCGTTACAAAACAATAAATAAAAAAGTTATTTACATGAGTACTGAACTAGTAAAATTCTTGGTACTATAAGATTGAACAGTCATGTCGCATTAACTTTTTATGATAAAGCTTATTGTTTAAAGAAATGTCTTTCCTTATATGTAAAACAACATACCAATATGAAAATTTGAACATTATTATGAATTACAGTATTTATTTGTTTTAACTTTGAATAATAATTGCAAATAAATATTATATTAATAATAACTTCAAGAACTAGTTTTTCAAACTCTTAAAAAGAATAATAATTTGAAATCTTACATGAATGACCACTGACATTTGTCTGGTAACATTAGTCACAGAATCACTCGGGACACATTAAATTTACTGTGCCACATAAAATAATGAGTGTGGGATGTGTTGGGCACAGTGGCGAGGTGGGGTAGCCAATGTGCCTAATATTTTATAAAAATATGTAAATATGTACGTACGTATGTACGCACTTATGTATGTATGTATGTATGTATGTATGTATGTACGTACGTATTTTTTACTATAAAAGTTGGTTAAAGGAATCAGCGGCTGATATTTTTCTAGGATTCAATTGTTTTGTGTTTTATTGTTGAACATCACTGTAGGGCAATATTAAAATGATGATTGTTGAAAAAAAAATTCCTACCTTAAGACAACATTTTAATGAGCGATAATCACGTGTGAACTTACTAACATGTTTATGTTTTCGTTCCGATGTTGAATAATTACTAAACATTAAATGTTTCAAAATGCTTATTTTAAAAATTCTCTTTCCTTACACTCGATACAACACAATAATATGCAGTTATTTATATGAATATGTTACATCTAAATTTGTTGCTACTATAAAGTATAATAGTCATGTCACATGAATATTTAAAAAAAAAAAAAAAAGCTCTTATTATTTAAATAAATATCTTTCCTAACACTTAAAACAACATACTAATACGAAAATTCGTACATTAATAATGTAATATATTTTTGTATAAAATTCTTATTTTATGTGTTACCGTAAATATTGAAATAACACTACAATGAATCTCTTTACAACGCGTAAAGGGGCCGAGGTTAGCACAGTGGTTAGAGCACTCGCCTCCCACTAAGGCCATCCGAGCTCGACTCCCGGCGGGGTCTGTCCCCATATTTTCACATATGGGAATCGATCCGGACGATGTCGCTGGTCGGCGAGTTGTCTCGGAGATCTTCAGTTTCCCTACCCCTTTGTTCCAACGCTGCTTTATACATTATGTCATCCGTCGTCAGTGCTAAAGGCCTGATGTCAAGAGCTAACCAAAAACACTTCACTAACACTCAACAAAATACGCCATTTTTTCAGCACTTTAAACAACACAACGTTAAATTTTTTTAACGTGAACTTAAACCGTTGCTGAGTAATAGAAATAAAATTAATTACATTTCAAACTCTTTTTACACAGACTTACAAAGTAAATTCCACCCTTCCACTCACTCAGGCTCATAAGGGGTCTCCGTACCCACGATTCAAATACGTTGCAGTGAGTTATGGCTATTCTTGTTTTTTACGCGAGACTATTAACGCGCATTATATTTGTTTATCTACGAAGAGAGCACACATTTCAAACAATGTAGCCATAACTTTAACAAGTTCGTCACGTCTAGTTAGAAACATGATTTTCGGACCTCTCATAACTGCAAATAAATAAATAAATAAATATAAATATATATATATATATATATATATATATATATATATATATATATCCCAGGCTACTGTATCTGGGAAAGTAACAACCGGATTAAAAAAAACTATACAAACAAGCATTAGGATTTTGAACTATGCTGCCCAAAAATAAAATAATTTGGTCACTGCACTGCACACCAGCCAAGTGACTTGCGTGAAGAAGCGGTAATGCATCTCATATACCGGTCAGAGGCACCCTACCACTCAGATTTTTAATCTCTCACACACAAACTCAGCCTATTCAGGGTGTTCAAAAGCGATAAATTCATAATTTTATATTTTTATGAAATATTATTAGTTTTGTAGACGATACTTCTGAGTACATGTTACTCTTACAAACAATTTTAGCTCTCATAGTTTTCTCATAATGGGGTGTCAAAGTAAAACTTTGCTTGTTACACTGCCATGCATATAGTGAAAACAAACTTACCTACTTAAACAAAATAATACACTGTGAACTTCCAACCTATGAGTTACGCAATACAGCATTTAAAAAACCCACAGCGTAATATTTTGAACTTAAAATAATTGCTAAAGTACAGAAAAAAGTAGAAAAATTCAGAATTTTTTTAAAAAATACAAAAACAGTTCGCGTGATTTATTCAAATCTTTTACTACGTAGCCCATTGTACGTTATTTCACTGTGAATAATTTAACGCACGTAAGTCAGTTGGTTTTCATTATTTGCATGGCAGCAGGACATGCAAATTTTGACTTTGGCGCACCGTTATGAGGAAACTACGCCAGTTTAAATTGTTTAGTAAGAGGAAACCGCACTTTTAAGTATCGTCTACAAAACTGCACTATTTCATATAAAATTATGACTTTATCGCACATGAATTTCCTTAATACATTTAACGAGTGCATCAACACCTGTTCCCGTTTTTATCGAAATATAATTGTAATCATACAAAAAACAACACATTCTGTCCTTTAAATACAAACTAGTTTATGTTGAGAAAAAGAATTCCTTAATTGGTACTGCTGAATTCAGGACTGAGGAAATCGCGTATCTCAATGAACAGCTGTTTCTCCAGCAATACAAACACCGAAGTAAAATTGTAACTCATTTACGATAGATAAACATGTAAATATACTATTATTTATGTGCTCTCTATTACCGGTACATGAAATATTTGTTTTCTCCAGGACGTGGTTCGTTTTCCATGATCTTGCCTTTGTGTATGATGCCTGCTGCAATTTTTAAGGCACTCGTCTTCTGGCGTTGTGTTTGTGTGAGTGAGGCACGGCACCAAGGGCGAAGTTGATTGGCTTATCTGGTGCGGTATCACCTCTAGCGCAAGACATTGAAACGGCGTGCAGTGGTATCGTAGATCACTCGCCTGACTGACACTTTCACAGGTGATCCCATCTTTTAAATGGTGAAAAGTTTAAAGCGATGAACATTGCGTGTTTCTAGAATAGTTTCACATGAATCCTATTAGTAGTTGTTCATATATAACATGTTGAAAAATCTGTTTTTAGCCATTTTGAGGGATTCGGAAATGAATTTTCTAATTGATGTGATGTTTTGAAAGTACCTGTCAATCATTGTTTGAAGTAAATTTTCTTTTCGTACATTGACACAATGGGCACGTGTGGAACAGGTTCATAAAAAAACGTATTTAAATATACGCGGCAACTCATTTTAAGCGCGTGTTAGGCAGGACCCTTAAGGCTTCAAGTTCCTTTGGTTTCGAGAAAGACTTTTGTTGGTTTGTAATTTAAATTTTACCCAGTTTAACTGCCACTTTTTCACCAACATTTGCACGCGTTCCAATAACGAGCTTATTAGATTCAATAGGCTCTTTTGTGCTTGTACTTTCAGCAGATATGTTTACGCGGCGAATATGTATTCAAATATTCAATGTGATCGACGAGAAAAAACACTGAAACTTTGTTTTCAGTGCAGTTAATATATTTCACACGAACTTTACTTATGTGTGCCTTCACCTAGCGTGCTTCTTTCCCGTGTAAAGCAGTTTTTACAATTATGCGACACTGCGACAGCGACAGTGCGGCAAAAACGACTCGCTGCTGTCGCACACACATCCGATTTTACAATTATGCGAAAATATCGGTGACGTCAATGCGTTCATTTGCTTTTAGTGCCCTCTTTCGTTAGAAAGGGAACTAAAATACTTGCGCCTCTAGCGCCTCTTTTGTTTTCTCGCAGTTGTTTTTTTTTTTTTTTTTTTACATTCGCGCTAAGTAGTTTGGCGGTGTTTTTATTTCAGTGTGTCTGTAATTTATTGTAGTAAATTGAAACATATTATAATTATTCATGAATGTGAATGAGGAAAATAGAAGAATACGGCGGAGGAGAGCAATCATATTGCTTTTAATATAATTGAATAAGAGAAGAGTAAACAGAAGATG
>PNEQ01033459.1:0-29666 GCA_003012365.1 Medauroidea extradentata | reverse complement strand
CTCTGAACTCAGAATTAGAATCAAATAATGAAAATATATTGTGCAGGTCATCAGTTTATAAAATGTGTGTGAATCGAACATGCGCCTTCAGCATACATATTGCAAATAAAGTAAACCAGAAAAAATTTCATAACTTGACTGAACTCTTATCATTAAACATGTTAAAATTAAAACATACCTTCACATCTTCTTTGCTGTTGCAATCTGGCAGCTACATCTGGAGGATACAAGAATGAATTTTCAGGACCTCCCACCTCATTAAAACCTGTAAATTACAAGTAGTTCTTAAAACACTGTAAACCAAAGATGACGACTCCAGTTCACAATGCTATAAGCAAAAATACTCATCACATACCGGTGTAGTATATTAATGAAAATAGTTTTTATCGACGCAAGAAGTCGTAGGCTAAATAAAGAAAATTGTGGTTTTCCAACTTTGAGTTTTTCAGATTTTTGTTATGTTTGTTAGGTTAGTTTATGTTAGGTTTGGTTTTATTAGATTATTTTACCCTCCAGTTTTCCATTAGGTTAGATTTTTATTTATTTATTTAATCATCATTCTGTAAGACCCCTTTCATGACAAGGTCATTGGGGTGTAGAACTTGTCAAAATTGTAGAGATACAGAATATTTACATATTGACATCTTATGCATAAACGTTAGACAGGTTAAATAAATATAAAAAATCGTAAAGAAATTAAAGCAATATAACAATATACATTGTTATTGTGCATTGCACTATGTTTGTATTAGAATTTAGATTTATGTATTTTTAATGCAACATAACCTTAACGTAATCAATTCTAGCTCAATGTAACTTTCTTAAGCGTAATGCAATTTGTGAGAACATTTGAATTGTTTTAAGATTGTATAGAGTGTATAGAGTGTATGTATCAAATGTATATCTGTACCTTGTTTGACGAGCCCTATACTCAGTGAGCAACTTGCTCATTCTCTGAGTCCACTGGATAATAAATAAATAAATAAATTAATTAATATGTTAATTTGAAAATTAAAACTTACATATTCACACAGAAAAAAAAAAATATATATATATATATATATACACACACACAGAGTAGTATAGTTGTTACAATTTTAATTATTTACTTACAATGAAAATATTTGTATGCAAACAGTACAAAAATACACAACCTGAATCCATTTATTCAAATAATTTGTTAGTTTATCATTATGCCTTCTTGTGTGATTTACCACTTACTTTCATAAAATTCCGTAAGAGTATGATCAAGTTAGATAACCTTAGGTGAGGTTAGGTAAGTAACCTAACCTTACCTAACCTACCTGAAAATGGAAAACTGGGGAATAAAATAACCTAATTTAGCATAACTAAACTCAACTAACCCAAAGTAACCTAGCGAAACGTAATGAAAATCGGAAAATTTCAAACTTGGTAAACCAAAACATTCTTTACGTACGACTTCTTTTTACGTCTTTAGAAACATTTTTCACTAATAAAATGTGCCTCTAAAGTCAATAGTTTGGCCAGTATATGATGAGTAGTTACTCTTGATATTTACTCACTAGGTCATTTTTCAGGCTGCGAACTTACCTGGCAGATGCAATGATGGTAAAAAATATATCTTCAGTTGGCTTGAACCAGGATTCTTGCAATATTCAATGAAGTTTTTCCCACAAACTCTGTATCTTTTTTAACAGTCGATTTAACCATACAATTTTTAATTTGGAATTCGCTCCAACCAAATATTATATATGTCGTCAGACTGTTTAGGAAAACGATGGCATGCGCTGTGTGCATCTACACAACCAAGAACACAATATTTTCGTGTCCGCGCCATAGCATGGCTATTCAATATTAATTTAACAGAACATACCTTGACAATCTACGTTTGAAACAAACGAAACATAATGGCTGCCTGCCTCCTTCCGGAATTTAAATCAACATCCTGCCGCCATGACAGTAGCTGCCTGCCATCTAGCGGATGCAATAAGAACAATTTGAAAAAACTTGGTAACGATTCTTCCTATAACAGTTGCCTCCCCCTGGCTTCTGTTACTCCTTGTGTATTCTGTGTCTGAGTGGTGTTTTGTTTTTGAATATGTAATATGGTAGATGCAAGTTTATATTAAAATTGTGATGTACGATTACGACGATATTTTTTTACTATTCTTTCTTCAGCTAAAACCAAACTCACTCTGTTAGCAGAAAAGATAACAGGTTATGTGCCCAGATTTGCTGGAAACTGCAAGGATGCCGAAAGAGTCTTAACAGGTGGAATATATTATTGCGCAATTTGCAAGTACTCTGTTTATTTTATTTCGCGTGTGCACACAGCAATAAAATAACAAGATCATGAGTGTGGAAAGTGACGAATGTAACATTCCAAAATTAAACGGAGACAATTATTTTGTATGGTATGTACGAGCGAAAGCCATGCTCGTTTCCAAAAAACTATGGAGCGCCGTTATGCTGGGGTACATAGACAAAGACAGAAATGAGTTAACACCCCTAAATGCAAACCAAGAAGCCACAAACGACTCAGCCCTCGCCTTCGTAATTCTCATTGTCAGTGGCGAATTTTTAGAAGACCTCAGGGCGTGTACAAGTGCGAAGGAAGCATGGACTATCTTACTGGTTCTGCACACAAGGTTCAGCCTGTTTCACACGACTTCTCTCGTATTGGAGTACATAAATTTTCATAAGGACGACGACATGACAATGCACGAATATTTGTCAGCGAAAGGAGAGTTAGCCAGAAAAATCCAGTCAGATGGCATTGAATACACGGATAAACAATAGGCAGCGTTCCTACTTACTGGTCTACCATTTCCGAAATACGAAGGGTTTGTCAGGAGTATTGAAAGGGAGGGTGACACTAGTATCCTATTTACCACAATAATAAAGGCGAAGTTGCTTCTTGAAGAAAAAAGGATGAAAAGAGAGGATAAGGCCAAAGTGTGCTTTGCACGTAACGATAGCAGCCACATTTCTAGAAATTGCCCTAGGTTCACAAAAGAACAACATGACCGCACAGCTAGCCACAGTGAACATGCTAGCGAACCAGAGAAGGGATCCGGTGTGGTTGCAAACAATATGGCTCTTAGGGTAGCGCATGGGATGTGCAACAACTCTCACTTAAGAACAAATGGCAGCCGCTCATCCCAGTGGCTTGTGGATAGCGCTGCATCACACTATATGTCACCAATCAGAGATTTGTTCTAAACTTTTGAAGAGACAACTGGTAGTGTTTCCTAGGCTGACGACTCCCCTCTAAAAGTAGAAGGATGTGGAACTGTAGAGGTAAAATTATTGGATGAATATGGTGGGTGGACCTTGTGTTTCTCTGATGTCTTGTATGATCTCAGTATGAGTGATAACCTCCTGTCCATTCGGCAACTTGACAAAAAGAGGCAAACATTAGTAATAAAGTATGGCTGTATTCGTGCAATGCGTAGAAAAGACGAAGCAGTGTACAAAGCATTAGTGGATGACGATGGATGTGGGATGTATATTGTCGCGGAGCTAAATTTTTGAGTTTGTACTTTCGCAAACGAGTTGCGCCGAACTTTGTTTAAATTTAATGAACCAAAAAGCATGGGTCGTCTGTTGCAATAGAGTTTCGTCAGAAGCAGGCCACCGCTGACCGATTGTTGCCACATGCAGCTGGGGATGCAGACCCAGTGTCGTTATCCTGACATCTTGCAGTTTTGGAAGCACTTGGCTTAACTCGTGTTGCGAAATTGGGGCGTTACTGGGGGAACACTTCGGTGGTGCGCCAACTAGAGGCGGGTTTCGTTGACTGGTCGTGCAACAACGTAGGAGGGGCGGGACTGTTGTGGGGCGTCGGTCGCCTGGTTCCGGGGTCATTGTCGTCTATATCATTGCCAGAGTGAGACCTGCACAGCGAGTCGACTTAACCGTGAGCACTAAAGTCAGTAAGTCACTGCTGGGTTGGGCTCCTGTCCCACCCTGCCATCTAATTAAAGTCTTAGTCGTAAGAAAATCAAGTAATTTTAATGTAAACCATAGAGTAAGAAATGTTTAAATAGAAGCATTAAGTCGGGAACACCAAAGCCGCGAACCAGTCCACAGACCTTTCGTCTGTACCTTAGTACGAAAAATTGTTTTAATTGGTTGAAATTGTAACATCGGGTTTAGAGTTGACATTTATTTTAAAATAATCCAGGATAAAGTTTGTTATTCTTTCAAATTGTTAGTATTTTAAAAAATTTTATTAATGTAACGTAAATGTTGAAACCAAAGTTCCTATTTTATTGTAATATAATTTTGATACAATTATTAAATGTTTCCATTTGATATATAATTCTTTTATTTAGTATCATACGTTTATTGGCAGTAAAGGAAAGCATTGTGTAGAAATGCTGATGTTCTATGTTAAGTGGTAATTAAGTATTTAAAATTCCCATATGCCTACTTCCTGTACAGGGAGATAGCTAATATCCGTATTATCGGTCATTGAATTAATTCATCTCGCAGTTTTCTGAGTTCTTTAAGGTAGTTTATTTATTAATGTTTGAAGTTAGTTATTTTTGTCAAGCGAATTTTGCTCTACCCCTGTGATGTTACGTTCCCCCTGCAATTTTTATGTTATTTTTTTTTGTACTCATTTTTAAAATAATAGCTGTGACAATATAATTTAAACTGTAAGTCAATGCACTCAAGAAACCACTACAGCTTCAAAGAAGACAGGAGCCCAATTGTGGCACAGAAGGTTTGTTCGTACGAAAAGGTTACTAGACAGTGAAGTGATAGGGAGTGTGGATTCAGAAGGTTGTGAAGTGTGTTCCAAGGAAAAAATGAAAGGAAGCCATTTCCCATGAGCCACAACCGAGCCAGCAAGGTGCTAGACATAGTGCAGAGTGACATGGTTTGTCAAATCCAGCCCGAGACGATTGGCGATGCAAGAAATTTTGTGACCTTTACAGACAACTTCTCCAAATAAATGGAAGTTGTGCCAATCGAGAAAAAGAATGAAGTCTTTGAACTATTCAGGAATTTTAAGTGCCATGTGGAACTCCTTCAAGGCAAGAAAATCAAAGTCCTGCAGACTGATAGAGAGGTCGAGTGCTGCAGTAACGAATTTGAAAACTACTTGAAGGAAGCTGGAATAAGACATATAGTGTCGGCAGCATACACTCTACAACAGAATAGTAAGTCTGAGTGGGTAAAGAAAACCTTGATGAACATTGTGCGATGCCTGTTAATTCAGTCAGGTTTGCCCACTAAGTTCTGGGCTGAAGCCCTCAATACTACCTGCACCCTCAAGAATCTGTGCCCTTCCAAGGTTTTGGATGGAGCTGTCCCATATGAGTTGTAGTTCAAGAGAAAATTTAATGAAAAGGATTTGAAACACTTGAGAGTGTTTAGCTTTTCAGCATGGTATGCAAACCAAAGCAAACCCAAGCTTGGAGTGAGAGCCAAGGAATCAGTGCTCATTGGGTACGAAGAAGACATGAAGGTGTGCCGTCTTTGGGACACAAAATATAAGATAATTACCTTCTCCAGAAATGTTACCTTTAAGTAAGATGTGTTTCCATTTAAATCAAACTCCACTTTAATAAACCCAGCAGCCAAGGAAAGAGAAGATGTCATATTCTTTGCGCTTGAAGAGGTGGAAGCCGATTAAATGGATTACTATTGTGGACTGGCTTCCTCAGAAACTGCCCAGCAAAAAGATAAAGGGGCTCTGTGAGTAGACCAGAGCGAATAAGGAAGCCCAAATCATGTGGATGTTGTAATGCTGTCACTTGTTCAAGACCAGAAGAGCCGGAAACTGTGGAAGATGCTCTATTTAGACCATAAGAAGAATGAGAAGGGGTACATTGAAAGGTGTAAGGCTTGGCTTGTTGCTCAGGGATTCAGCCAAATCCCAGGCCACGATTACGATGAGACGTATAGCCCTGTAGTCAGGATGGAGACTGCCCGCCAGCTGACAGCTGTGTCTGTTGAGAAAAATTGGTTTCAAGAACACTAGGATGTCACGTCTGCTTACCTTCACAGGAGGAGGAGGTCTTCATGGAACAGCCTAATTGTTTTGAAGAAGGGGATAAGGGAGAATGCGTATGGTAGCTTCAGAGAAGTGACCACGGACTACATCAAGCGAGTCGTGACTGGAACAAGTTTCTTATAAAATGATAAACTTTACGTCTACTCTTAGTTAATAATGAAAAATATGTACAAATTGTAGGCCTACTTGAGTAGAGTAAAATTCAACCTACACTTGGGCAGTTTCCAGTGGTAAGTCCCTAGTTTCATCAAAAGTTTTTATAATGCCCTCCTGAACTTTCCATCCCCATTTTCATCAGCATGGAGTTTCTACCTCTCCATCTTCCTCTACAGCCTCTGGACCTTCACACTGTGGTCCCTTTTCCCTCTATACAGTACCTTAGTCAGCCTTACCTACAATTACTTCACCCACCGCTGTTCTAGTATAGTACAGTTAACGATCTGCCCTTCAGGGAGTACCACCCCATCTTCTTCCATGTCAGAAATGGCCTAAAATTATCTTCATCCCCTCCAACCTGCCCACCGTCTCTACCTACCTTTCACCAGTCTGGCTGGATGCATTCTCTCCAGTTCCTTCATCCCCCCTTCCACATGCAGGTCCAAATGTACTTTGAAATGAAAGGCGTTTTATTAAACACATCATCCTGATGGTTGATAACTTCAGTGAATCTCATAAATACCTGTGAGTGTGTGTGTGTGTGTATATATATATATATATATATATATATATATATATATATATATATATATATATATATATATATATATATATATATATATATATATATATATATATATATATATATATTTATTTATTTATTTATTTATACACCACATATAAATTGTGAAGCAAATTGACAGTAAAATTTGCTGTCTGTTCGCAGAAAAAAGTATGTTTTTCCACTTTTTTCTAGTGTTTAGAGAATAATTCCTTCTTTTTGTTAATTTATTGTACTGTATCATAAGTTTTACAACCCTTTACCCTAACATATAACACTTACGTATAGGTATTGAATATAAATTATATGTTTCTTATGGACATTCATTACGTATATGTACAAATAATTTTCAAATTAGGAGCAAAAATGGTTTAAATGTCCTGCCACTGAACATAGGTAGAACATATATTATGTATAGTGATGAAGGTATAATATAAATTGTTTATTGGTAAATACATATCATATACGTAATATCTCTATATGAATAACTTAAAGCTATTTAGCTATTTAATGCATGTGTATTATGCATATGTTTGCAACTGTTCATGATATATGTCATTTTCATCTGACATATGTATAGTAAATATGTCAAAAAATTTGCACATAAAACCAACATCTAGCTACTGCATATAAGTATATAATATGTTGCATGGGCCTTTCTATTTTATTTTTCCATCATGTTCCGTTGAGCCTACAGGTATGGCAAGGGCCATAAGACTGTGGAACGTGTCAAGGTTGTATACCTACATAATACACTACCAATACATACATAGAGTGTGCAGAAGAAATCTTGCATAACTTCTTACTTTGCTATTCAATTCTGTTCACAGGATTACACATTATCTATTATGATGGTACTGGTCTTTAGTTACAAACAAGGTGGCACAAATGTAACTTGAATTCACATTTAGGAGGGCCCTGGTACGAGCCCTGGCATCAGCCATTTTGACAAACGCCAGGGTTAATTCATCTCCCAGTTCCTACCACTGTGTTGTGTGTCACCATCTACATTGACCTCGAGATAGAAAGCCTCCTTACAGTTCCTTACCTTACTTGTATCATAAAATGTAATAACAGCAACCCATTTAATTAACAATACCGAATCCATTTATTACTGTATGCAAGCATATTACATACAGTATATATGCTACCTGGAGGTAACATATCCAGACCATTAAATGGACCACCTACTTATAAATGCATGGGATGTAACCAGACTATACACATTTCCCATGCACAATCGTGGTTGCGAGTGAAAATAAAGCAAATAAAATTTTTATTTTTTTTATTTATCTCATGGGTTGTCAAGAGCAAAACTTGGCATAAAGTGAACACTGTAGTAGATTCAGGGGCGTCATTTGGCCCCGCCCCCTTGGATTTAGAATTTTATGTGTATAAATATTTTTTTTTTTGTATTTTTAAATTTAAATAATGCTAACTTAAGCACATAAAACTGAAGTTTCATTATTGAAGTGTCTAATTTATGCATGCTTAATTAATAAAAAGATGCAACAAGGTCACTGTCACCGGAAAACAAAATATTGCCCCCCCCCCCCCCAAGAAAAATCTGAAATGACACCCCTGAGTAGAATGTAAAGATTTGTCATAAATCGTAATTATGATAGGCTTACTAAACCACACTGTGAAAACATTTTTTATGAATATTATGTATATTTACTGAAAAATCAATAATATTAAAGTGTCATTAATGAAAACATTAATGCATGTCAAAAAGTTTATTGCAAAACATAGCACTCAAGCTTTAAATTTTTGTCTCTCATAAGCAGAAATGGTTTGCAGTCTTCGAGAAAACCATGCGGTAATTATATACAAGATAAACAAAATGCTTTTTATTTTTTTGAAAATATTCAGTTGTAGAAAGCAGTTAAATTAACTATATATATATATATATATATATATATGAGCAGCTGACCAATGGCACAGACGAAGGGGAAGAAGGGCATGTGCCTTTCCAAACTCCCACCTCCCTCGCCCCTTAAAAAAATAATAAGCCTAATTGAAGCTAATTTTATCGATAAAATTAATAGTGTGTGTGTGTGTGTTGCACAACTCTTTCCTGTAGACACAAATGCTGAATATTGAGCGAGTATTATACAGAATAATTGCTGCAGTTATTACTTATTTCCAACCGAATTCCAGAAATTTTAAAATTTTGGTTACCTATTCAAATTATCTACACGTCATGTTTAGTAAAATTACCAGGCCTATTTTAATTATGTACAAAATAATAAGTTTTGGGCATTCTTACTTTCATAGTGTTTAGTAGAAAATTAATGTTTGGTTGTAAGATTTTAAAAGCTTAGCTTTAAGTAAGATTTTGTTTTTAACATTTCTTAATATTCATCTACACAATTTATAAGAAGACCTGTTGAACCAATTGGCACTAAACTCAAATGATAAATAGACCCACCCTTACTCACAGAAAATAAATGAAAACATTGTAATGAATGTATATCTCTATGTATCTATTTATCTATGTTGTTGATGTGACATTCAAAAACTGTTATCTTGTGCTTTAACTTGTAGGTCAGTTTTAAGCTGATTAAAGCTTTGTTTTAGTGAAATGCTTGATTCTATTACAATTTAATCAGCTAAAAAAAAAAAAAAAAAGAAACTTTTGAAACCTGAACGATTCAATACTGACCCAAACTCCAAATGTGCTTCTCAGGAATGGGTGCATTGGTTTAGGACTTTTCAAAATTTTATTAGAAAATTTGAAAAATCTACAGAGGAAGATAAATTGAAAATTCTCATTAATTATGTTGGTCATAAGGTCTTCAACATTATATCTGATTGTGTTACTTATGAGAAAGCTGTTGAAGTCTTACAAACTGTATACATCAAACCCACAAATGAAGTTTTCGCTTGACACCAATTAGCTTCTAGGAAGCAAGAAAGTGGTGAGTCAGTAGACCAACATTTGCAAAATCTTCAGTTATTAAGTAGAGAGTGTAACTTTCGCGCAATTAGTGCTAGCGAAAAGAAAGACGACTTTATTCGAGATATTTTCATTAGTGGTCTTAAATCATCTGAAATACGTCAATGTCTCTTAGAGAATAATGCACTAAAGCTAGAAGAGGCTGTTTGTCAAGCTCGATGTGTGGAATCGGCGCAAAAACAGTCTCTGTTATACTCTACTCCCAGTATGTTCCTGAATACTACCCATGACATTAACAAAGAACATGAGGCAGGTATGGAGTCTTCTGAATCTTCCAAATCTAATACTGTATCTGCAGTTTCAACTCATCCAAGTAATTGTTATTTTTGTGGTTACAAAAAACATGTGCGTGAATTGTGTCCTGCCAAAAATCCTAATTGCAATAAATGTGGGAAAAAATGGCATTTTGCAAAAGTGTGCCAGAGTAAAAACAACTATAGGAAGCCTCAAGTTTCAATTATAGCCTCTGTACCTCGTTTAACAGCAGCAGCACCATGTTGTCTGACAAAATCACTAGTTAAAGTATGTGTTAATGGAGTAGTCGCAGATGCCTTAATTGATACTGGAAGCTCAGAAACGTTTGTAACTAATGAATTCATCGACAACTGCGGAATGAAGGTTTTTCCATCTGCTAGCCAAGTAGCAATGGCATCGACAGCTTTACAATCCAAAGCAGTGGGTGACGGTTTTGTGAGTATAACTCTGGAGGGACACGACTATGAAAATATAAAGGTTGCTGTACTTCCAAATCTCTGTGCTGATGTCATAATAGGTCACGACATAGGCCTACTTTCACAGCATTCCTGGGTTGGTGTGAAATTTGGTGGAAACAAGCCACCACTAAAGATTTGCAGTTTAACTGCTGCACTAGTGGAACCACCTTTTCTCTTTCAATATCTTACACCAAATTGTCGACTATAGCAACGAAGTCTCGTAAATATTCCCCTGAAGAATCGAAATTCATAGCAGAAGAAGTAAAGAGACTTCTTTCTGAAGGTATTATCGAGGAAAGTTATTCTCCTTGGCAAGCTCAGATACTGATAACAGAAACCGGACAATCAAAAAAGATAATTGTAATGGATTATTCTGAAACAATAAATCGATTTACACAACTTGATGCGTATCCTTTGCCGAAAATAGAGGATCATGTTGCTTCAGTTTCTAAATATGATTTTTCAGTACTATTGATATGAAAAGTGCATACCACCAAGTACCCATTCGTGAAGATGAAAAATTGTACACTGCTTTTGAGGCACAAGGCCGACTTTATCAGTTTAAAAGAATTCAGTTTGGTGTCACTAATGGTGTACTATGTTTTCAACGGATTATTAATACAGTTATCCAAAGCAAGGACTTACAAGGCGTTTTTGCCTATTTAGATGATGTAACTGTTTGTGGAAAGTCACAGGAGAAATACGACAAGAACCTTGCAGGATTTATGACTGCTGTGAAGAAACACGGTTTAACTATTAACGAAAGGAAAAGTACCTTTTCTCAGAAAAGCATAAAACTTCTTGGATATCTTATTAAGACTATCACTATCAAACCTGATCCATCGAGACTTAAACCGTTGTTAGATATGCCTGTTCCACAGAATATCAAGGAACTACAGAGGGTGGTAGGTATGTTTTCTCATTATGCTCGTTGGGTGGTTCGCTTTTCTGAAAAGATCCAGGATCTAGTTAGATATCAGTCGTTTCCTCTGCCTTATCATACAATGACAGCTTTTGAAAAATTGAAAACTGACATAGCAAAGTCTGTAATAACTTATATAGATGAAAATAAAATCTTTGTAGTAGAAACAGATGCCTCTGATTTTGCCATCACAGCTACAATTAGTCAATGTGGAAGACCGGTATAATTTTATTCTAGAACATTGTCTGGAATTGAACGAAAACATCCTGCTATTGAAAAAGAGGCATGTGCAATAGTAGAGACACTGAAGAAGAGGAGGCATTAACTAATGGGTAGTCATTTCAAACTCATAACTGACCAACGGTCACTTTCGTTTATGTTCGATGCCAAGCATAGCTGCAAGATCAAGAATGACAAAATTCTTCGGTGGCGACTGGAGCTTTCATGCTACAGCTTTGATGTTGTCTACAGACCAGGAAAGGACAATACAGTAGCTGATACTCTCTCTCGAGTTTGTAGTTCAGTAAGAGATACCAGCTTATTTGATTTACATCAGTCTCTTTGCCATCCAGGAGTTACAAGAATGTCTCATTGGATAAGAACTCATAATAACTATCCTTATTCTATAGAAGACATTCGAAGGATGACAGCTGAATGTCCAACGTGTGCTGAATTAAAGCCACGTTTCAGTAAACACAGAGATGGTCACCTCATCAAAGCAACAGCTCCTTTTGAACAGTTGAATATTGATTTCAAAAGACCTCTCCCTACAGCTTCCAGGAACAGGTATTTACTGACCATAGTAGGTGAGTACTCAAGATTTCCATTTGCATTTCCATGCAAAGACTTGATGTCTTTTACTGTGATTCAAAAACTAACTCAGTTGTTCTCTGTTTTTGAAATGCCTTCTTATATTCACAGCGACCAAGGATAATCTTTTATGTAGGAAGAATTGAAGTCATTTCTTCACTCTCGAGGAGTGGCTACTAGTCGAACTACACCTTACAACCCTGCTGGAAATGGCCATCCTGAGAGATATAATGGCATCATATGGACAACGATAATGCTTGGTTTGAAAACAAATACCGTAAGTTAAAAGTGGAGTACTGGGAAACTGTGTTAGATGATGCTCTACACTGCATTCGCTCACTGTTATGCACTGCAACAAATTGCACCCTCCATGAGAGGATGTTTTGCCATCAACGAAAGTCTTCAAATGGGAATTCGCTGCAAACTACCTAGCTCCAAGAGGTGATGGAACTCTCCTTCAAGAAACATCAGAACCTATCTATAACATGAACTTTGAAAACGGTACAGAGAACCTTCCAACCCCCCTCAGAGTAACCAAAACCTCCTGTAAAGCATTCCTCTCTCTTACCGACCGAACCAAAATAGACTGCCTACCTCAAAGCGGATTCTTCTCCCGTTTTGGAAAAAGCTATATATCTTATATTGGTCAGATTTGGGACTGACGTGGACCAGATATGAATTAGTGAATATTTGCCTATACCTGATGCCAGATCTGGCTCAGACACATTATTTTCAAATGGATCCACGCCCTCTGAATCTTCTCATCACTGTTTCCTCTCCTTGTACCCTCTCTTAGATAGCCAGCAACTTGAACTAACAAATCTCCACAATTTACCATCCTGTATAAATTAACCAGTCTTTCCACTCTCATACTGACCCCCAATAGTCTCTATCCCATTTCCTTCATCATCATTGATTACCTGTAATTCCCTTCCTCCTCACCCCCCCCCCCAAACCAACCTGTCTTTTCCACTTACCCTTCACCAGTCTCGTTATTTGCACCTTCTCCATCTCCTGCACCTCAAATTCAACATTCGGATCCCATTCTGCCCCGTTATACTTCAATACTGGCCGAACCATTGTTAAATATGCCTTTTCCCTCACCAGACTCACAGTAAACACTTCAGAACCCTTCCTAATATTACCAACGAACTTCTCTACTTCGTAACCACTCCCTACTTGCTTTCTCTACTGGAGATCACACTACAGCACCATTCCTTGATACATTAATTTCATTTCTCAATATTTGTGTCTGACAAAAGAGCAAAGCAAAAATTAATAAATCAAAACATAAAGATATATCGTAAAGCACTTTGTCACTCATAACCAGTTATTTAAAATGGAACAGGCATATGAAAGCAATTATTGAAACACAGAAAAGTTAAACACTGCAAATCACTGGGCTAACGATGTTTCATAATTTATAGTTTCTTTAATTGAGGATTTCAAGTAAATTTAGATAAAAAAGTAATGAACAACAATTCACCTCGCCTTACCGCCATTTTAATTTACTTCAACTAAACACAAACGAATAATGAAGTATGGTTAGAAGCAAAAGTGCTGTGCTAATGGGAGATGCAAAGCAAAGTGGCTGACATCTGGTGGTGAACTTCTGAACCTTCGGAATGGTGATACCGACTGCAGACGCTATATTGTACACGTGTGTAGCGAAGCTATTTAATGTATAAAAATAAATACTAGGTTGCAAAAATATTGTTCCTCGTTGTAAAAATAAAAGAGATTTATTAAAAATATGTTTCTATATGTATATAAAGAGCAATGTCGATAGGTAACAGTGTAAAAATATAGTTACGACTACCGAGTGTTGTCATTTTCACACATCGCAACTTCTGCCGATCTAATTGTATTCATACTATAAACATTAGTCTCCAAACTAATTCTGTATTCCCTATTTGCGTTTTCTTTTCCAATTTCTGTATGTATTGTAGTAAACACGTTGCTTTCATTATAACTGGTTTATTTAGAACTAACGAGGTTAGGCCTAACCTCGTCCATTTACTGAATACTAAATTGTTGAAATTATATAGTCGTAGACATGTCTATTCATTTGTAAGCGTTAAAATACAAACTTAGCATGCGTGTCTTATTAAAAATAATATTCCGTTTTATGTTTATTTTTGAAACGTATATTTTTTTTCCTACAAAAAATGTTACAAAAAATTTTTCGAAGCTACGTTTGCGGAACGTTCCGTAAATATCTAGTAACGTTAAATTACAAGCTCATAGTATCCCTGTTTTATATAAAGTAACAGTCTACTTGCAATAACGATAATAATATATGTTGTAACAACTGCATTAACTAACCTTCAAGCATTATGTAACCTATAAGCATTCTAAACGGACAGTTTTCGTGCGCACAAATTTTAATCAATTTTGTACTTTTCCAAAAAAGATTATATTAAATTTTGTTCTAATAAATTGTATTTTCCGCATAACAAGATCGTTTACTGCTACACTCTCTCCATGCGCCTTTATTCCGCGTCTCTTCTAATGCTCACTTCAATGAATACTATGGGACATATTAAACAATTTATTACATATTGTGTATTAAATAGTTCATCGTGCTCAATATTGGTTTTATATACAATAATTTAAGCCTGCATTTATCCACACGAGCTGTTAAAATTGAAAATACACTCAGCGTTTCCATTGCCACGCTTACGAAAAATACGTTTCTATCACCATTCCGGCCGTCTGCAAGGCGCGACAGTGCTGCTCCTAGCGTTGCTTTGCATCTCCCATATTAGCTACGGACATTTATCGAAACACAAAGCAAGAGTTTCACCCCCATGACAGTTATCTATGAACTGTGGGCGAAGACGCATGTGAATTTTGTTTTGTTTTCGCGCTTTTGAAGCAGGTTTTGATTTTAAGCAACGGAAAATGCAAGTATTAGCTCAAAACTTTGCTATATTACTTACAAAATTGTTTGATTGAACAGTAAAAATTGCATTGGCTTTATTTGCTTGACTATTACAAGCGAGGTCTTAACTAACCTGTCATGGTTTTGCAGCTAGCCGACTTTAATTTCTTCGTGTTAAATGAAGGCTGATTTCTTCGATGCTCTGCGTCATATTTCTGTTGAATTACTTCCGTAAGAATGATCAAACCTTGAAACTTGCTAGGGTTAAGATCAGCCGGTTTTTGAATTGCGGTTCTCTATCAAACCGCAAAATTAGTATGCGATGGGATCTGGAGGGACAAGTATAGTTCGTGACAGAAACGAGCGGCCCTGGAAGTTATGCGGTGACCCGATTCTTTAACCTTATAACACGGTGTTGATGTTCGCGCGCATGACTACTTTGCTGTCTAAGTATTAATAAACGACTGATAGGTACTTAGCAGTTTCCCCAGAAATTCTCCGTCAGTCCAGCTCCATCTCTCCCATGTCTAGAGCCGTTAGTTTCTGTCAAGTATATTGGGTGTTTATTTCTTTTTTTGTTATTGTTCTCTTTAGAACTTTATTTTAAAAACGATATAGGCCCTATAGCACAAAAATTTTCAAAACATATATCCCAGTTCCCCTGTTGTACGCCAGTTCGTGTATTAAGTTGCTAAGATATAAATAAACAATTTGCCAATGATGGTACATTTGTTATTCTTACGTAACAGGCACAAGCTATTAATGCTCCATGAAGCAGCAGGTATGCCTTAATTAATTTATTTACATGTAACATAGTATAAAATACATATAGGCTATGTATAGCAGGCTAGTTTTTAAATGTCATGTAATTAGTAGTTAATAAATTTTACAATTTGATATTGAAGATGTAAACAAAGAATTTAAGGTGAAGTTTACAGGGATAACATCACTGTTAAATAATGGCATCTGGAATATGACAAAGATATTTTATTTGAGCGTGTATGGACGATGCTTCTGGTATTCTCGGTAGTTGGTTGGCCAAAACTGTGTAGAAATACTTAGGTCCTACATAAAGTTAGTTAAGGTTAATTGAAAAAGTAAAAATTTTCTGTATGCTGTCTCCAACAACGATGGTTTTGTTAGATTGGGAAACTTGTGCTGCAACTCATCACTTCTCTAGTATAAGTGCTAGTTGACTGTGATTACGAATGTGGCAAGTAATGCTATGTGTAATAGTCTTGGCAAATTTTAAGAGTAGTTACAGATTGTGTACCAGCCAAACCAATAATTTTAAAGGCATAGTTTGTTAATGAAAATATCAAGAATTACTACTTTTTGTGTAGAGAAATTGTAGTTTACTAACTTCAAAATTTTTTGTTAGGTTAAATTACATTGGTTTGGTTAGGGTTGGTTATTTTAACATTAAGTTTTTTAATTTTCATTAAGTAAGGTTAGGTTACATAACCTCACTTAAGGTAACATAACTTAACAAAAAATGGAAAACTTAGTAGTAAAATAACTTAACGTAAAACCTAACCTTAGGCCTATTTTTTTAATTTAATTTTTTCTTCTTGCAATTGGGCCTCAGCCCTGTGGCAAGGATTTGCTTAACCTACCTCTTCTCAATTTTCCGACCCCATCAACCTTTTCCTAAACTCCCTCGCTCCCTTCACCTCTACCACCTCCCTCGCCAATTCATTCCAATCCTTCACCGTTCTCACCATCATAGTGTTTTTTCCTCTCTCTGTCCTCTTCCCCACCCTCTGTATCTTCCAACTCATGATCACCCCTTCCCCTGAATATACCTCTCTGTATCTTGTCACCCAGTTGTGCCCACCCACCCACCCCCCTCACCACCTTAAACATCCTTACCAGCCGCTCCACTCTCCTCCTCTCCTGCAGTGTGCCCCACCCCAGTCCTCTCACCATTACTGATGATCTGAAATTCTCCTCTCTCTCCCCCTGTGTCCTCCACTTATTTGTGACCCACCTAGCAGCCCTTCTCTGCACCTTTTCCACCTCTACCACTTCCCTTCCCACGTACGGGTCCCAGACCGCCGCCTCATACTCCAAATTGGGCCTCACCATTGTTTTGTATCCCTTATCTTTCACTTTCTTGTCTGTGCCCCTTAACACCCTTCCCAACAGGGCCAGCGCTCTTCTACCTTTACTTGTAACACACTTCACTTGCTCGCCCCATCTTAAGTCATCCTGAAGAATAACTCCCAAATATTTATATCTGTTCGCCTCTCCAATCTCCTGTCCTCCCCATCTATATGTCTCTCTGACCACCTCTCTTTTCTGTGTAAATCTCAAAATTTTAGTTTTATTTACGTTATTTTTCATCTCATTTTCCTTCGTCCACTGTTCCAGTTTGTTTTATGTCCTCCTGCAGACCCCCACCCTCTCCAATCACCTTGTACAATACACAGTCATCTGCAAAAAGACGAACCCTACAATTCATGTTTATGCCCAAATCCCCCATCATAATTAAAAAGAGGAGGGGGTCCTAGAACACTACCCTGTGGAACCTCTGATGTTACCCTTCCTTCCTCTGTGAGTGTGTTTCCTACTCTTACTCTCTGGGTTCTTCCTCTCAGATACTCTCCCACCCAGTTTACCACCATCTTATCCTCCAACAACTCATTCAGTTTTATCATTAACTTTACGTGTGGTACCTTGTCGAACACCTTTTCAAAATCCACAAAACACACATCTACCTGTTTCCTCCCATCCATAGCCTCCCCTATATCTTCCATCAATCCTACCAACTGCGTCTCACATGAGAAACCCTTTCTGAATCCATGTTGTCTATCGTCCATACTCCCGTTCTCCATTACCATCACAATAATTCACTTACCAGTCTCTCCATAACTTTTCCAACATTTGATGTTAGGCTCACTGGTCTGTAACTGACTGGTTTCATCTTCTCTCCTGCCCCCTTGTAAATGGGAACCACTATTGCAGTCTTCCATTCTGCTGGCAACTTACCAAGTTCTAGTGATTTGCTAAAAAGTACATGTAGGTATCTGCACACCTCTCCTTCCCCCATCTTTAACATTACATTTCCAATACCATCTGTTCCCTCTGCTTTTCTATCATTGATTCGCCCCACTCACGCCCTGAGGTTTAACGGTGTTGAAGAAGTTGGGTGGTGGGCACCACACAGCTATTTGCCCGACTGAGTCGGGACAGATCTGAGGGCATTTAGGGTACACGTGGCTGTACCTCAGGCTGGTGTCACATTTGCGCTCCGCTGCTCCTGTAAGGGCTTGTTCCATACACTATTGACACATCTGCACATCACCCCTTGTCAAATTAAACATAGACTGAGCTTCCTCTGTTTACTCAGACCACGTGTGCAATACAGGTTACACTGATACACAACGACCGTCCGACCATGTGCCTTCAGTGCTCGCCACCAATACTAGTCAATTACTTAAAACAGATATTTCTTCACTACGTCTGGACTAGGCTATATAAACTAATTGAGGTAACTCGCGCCACATGGTTACAGAACCCATTGCCTATGATGGCTGCAGCATGTAAAATTAGTAGGCTACACGGATCACAATAACGTATCGTGTGACAAAAGAAAATGTTACGAAGATGAATTAAAATGGAGATGAAGACTTCATCAGCTACGTACAACAAAGTCAGTTCTGTTGCCACAACACAATCGAGAACAACTGCCGAGTGATGCATGCTTTGGCCGCCCGACGTGCAGGCGGGCCAGTGCTAGCATTGTCTAATGGTCACACTAAATATTCAATCAAAACATAGTTCACATAATTTTCAACACCTTCTGTCGCCACGGGGCTAATGTGTGAAGTATTTATATTAATTTTCACAAGTCTGTCTAAACCTACTCCATGCTTATACTCGGGACGGCACCTACTCTTAAGTTGGACACCTTGCCATACCACAACAAACACATGCTTGTGTGTCAGGATTTGGCTAGGTTAGGGAGTAGGTATTACGACACCTTACCAATCTAACCAGAATCTTAAAATTTTAACCTTAGCATTTTGAAGTTAGTAAACTACAATTTTCTTTACGTACGACTACCTTACCAATCTAACAAGAACCTTAAAATTTTAACCTTACAATTTTGAAGTTAGTAAACTACAATTTTCTTTACGTACGACTACCTACTTCTAATGAATATAGAAACATTTTTCATTTATAAACTATACATTTAAGTCATTAGTTTGGCTGGTATACAATGAGTAGTGACTGGTGATTTTGATATTGACTCTTCTGTTTTTATTTTGCTATACACCACACTATCTATCCCTGCCCGAAAACCTCAACATTTACCACACTCCACTATTCTCCTATCTTTCAAAGAACAGCAACTCATTTCTATTTTTTTTTATTTGCAGAATAGAATGTCCCAGAGAGCATAACTCTATTGAGGGACTATACATATGCTTACATGCGGCTATTGGGTACATTATACAATGTGGCTTTACCATTAAACTTTTTACCTATAACCTACACAGTATAGCTTAGAACATATAACACAATCTGCCTTTAAATTTCCTACTACATATATAGTAGGCTACATTATAGCTGCTTAGTCACTAGTGTTGCATTGGTGGACTGTAGTTTCCTTCATCTCTGCAATCCTGCCCCTACTTCATTTTCGTTACCCTTACCTACCTTGCTACCCTTTTTTTTTGCATCTCAATTACCTGGAACTCCTGTTCTATGTACGGATCTCATTATTGGGCAACGTAAACCAGCATGGATTATACTATTATAGTGTATGCAGTGTTCACCTCACCAATGACTTCTTTCAGGACTACCCAGCTTTTCTATTACCATTTTTCTGTTGAACCTAGTGGTATAAAAAGGCATCTTTCTTGTACATGATATTGAGCATTAGCTGTTAACAGGAATGGGAACATTAGGTAGCACTCTTCCAAATTATTGTAATTGATCAGTTTACACTGCTAATTTTCTTGAACAAGAAAGTGTACCAGTAATATGTTGAATATAGATTTTAAAGCTGCGTTTGGGGTGTCGGAGGTAGTTTGTGCAATACAGCATTTATTATTGTGTTTGCATCGATGGAAAGGTTGGTAGTAGGCTAGATAATATTGTAGTTTAAGTCGCACAATGCAGGATATAGCAGTATTCCTTTATTAAATTATTTGATTCAGCTGGGCAGTATTTATTTCAAAATAGTGCTCTGTCATTGTAGGCTCTTTCATTCAATAACAGTTGTGCTAGCATTACAAGTTGTTTGTTTTGATTCCACTTCTACAACAAAGATATCAAAAACCAGAACATTGTCTTGTTCTAATCCTGTCCTTCCAATTGATGGTCTTCTTGTAATATCACCCCAAAGTACTTTTATTAAGTTGCCTTTTTTTGTTCCCTGCCCTCTCCAACTATGTATAAATGCTACATGTCTGTGCATTACCATTTTCCTAGTAAATCTCACTAGGCCTACCTTTGTCTTCTTAACATTGATATTCATTTTAACATTGATTCCAACCAGTGTCTGCATACAGGCTGTTTCCCTCACCTACTGCTGAATGCAATACACTATCAATCACAAACTATCCTAACTTGTCTTACCACCCACCCCTACATCTGATGCAGTCACCATTTTTTAATCATTGTTAAAGTAATTTACACTAGCAACTTCGCTCACAGGATTTTCAATTTAACCTTTAGTGCCAAGAGCCGTAATATCTGCATTCATTGTCTGTGCGAAAAATGCCAGAGGCTGAAGTATCGGTCCTGTATTATTATTTTTTAAAAATATAATTTACAGATTATTTGAAAATAAAATTTTCTAGAATGTGTTTACAATTGCAATAGATTAGGATAAGTGTTGATTGCCAATAGAATTTTTTCCAACCTAATTACTTTGATTGATATTGAGTTATTAAAGTGTTTAATAAATAATTGCAAATTTCTGAAAAATATCATGGCATTTTTACACATATGTATCTAAAAGAAAGGTGGCTCTGAGAAAGTTAATGCAATAATATTTACGAAATAAAGTTTTGAAAAGTACAAAATGGTTCAATCTACTCCCACCTTCCTTTCCGCAAAGCTGTTAATTTTTCCAGGATGAACAGTAGCTTAAGCACTCTACAGCCTATAAACTATTTCAGTGCAGAAAATACTTAATGTTGCTCTGTTGGTGTGTGAATGATAGATGTTCAACCACCTTTGCACTCCCCACCTTGCCCTCCAAAAAATAGTTATTTTTTGGCCGACAAAGTTGCAGGTGCATGCACAACTCACCAGTGCTTGTTTTCTCCAAAAATGTTGCTACCCTATTCTGTCCCTTCATTTCTTCCCACTTTTGTTTTTATTTTTCAAAATTCTTTTTTTTTTGTATAAACTCTCTAGCAAATAAACTCTCTCTATTAAAAAAAATCATGTCTGTTGATTGCTCTATTTCTATGGAAAGGACAATTCCTCAAACACTTTCACATTTATAATACATCTACAGTCTGTCCGTTAAGTCCTCTTACCATTACAAACTATTAGTATAACCAAATAAAAAAGTTAGAAGGTTTCTATTTTCATCATTATATTCTTGTCGCGAAGTTTGTGTTACAATCACACCATTTCAATGTGAGCCCTGTTAGTTTCCCTCAGGTTGTCAAGGTGATACTGGAGTTGTGCCCAAGTACAGGCAAGGGAAAGGCCACAGGACAAATATCAAACAAACCACAGCCGGTTTCAATATAAACTCACAGGAGAAACCAGGTGCTACACTCGGAATCTGTCATAAAGGACTCCTGTTGCAATACAGGATGGTGAAGACTTTACGACCCTCAGACAATAGTGCAGGAATGAGATTCTGGGAACAATCCAGACAACCACCAGACCTCAACATGAGATAAAACCACGCTTGCCACATTTTCAAAATTTATACCAAACACTAGTTCACCTGTCAACTGCTACCAGTACTATCAGCATTTATCAAGCACCAACTGCATTATACCACCATTCATCACACAAGAAGATGGCCCATTAAAGTGTCATAACCACACAATTAGGCTATGCAGAAAAATGTGTCTTGTATTTGTGTGTTTCCTTTTGTTCACTCACCTGCAACTTTATTCATTCACGTGCAAGTACTGAGTAATTGTACATCTGTTCTAAATGTTAGTGTACTTAGTCATAACTACTGTCATATTTTTGCTGCAGGTCTCTTCTCACGAAACCAAAGTCAGAAATGACTCCAGAGGAGTTAGCAAAAAGAGAAGATGAGGAATTTAGCACGGGTCCTCTTTCTGTTTTAACACAGTCAGTGAAAAACAACACTCAGGTAAATATGTTAGCTAAAAAACAGAACTCTCTTTTAATTATTAAATTCTTTCTGTTTTCAATGTATTCTGTAGCAACCTCTTTTTATTAGGGTGAGTTTTAACATAACAACCAAGTAAGTTGGTATAATCACACATTAGATTCTCATTTGGGACATTCTGTGTTCAGTTCCCGGCTACAACCGTCCTGATTTCGGTTTTCCATTGTTTCCCAAAATTGCTCCAAGTGATTAGTATGTGTTCCCTTAATGAAGGCCGTGATTGTTTCCTATCCCAGTTGCTGCGCCTGGGCAAAATAGTGTATTCATAACAGGCAGTAGAAAAATAATGGTGTCATTTTCATTTTTTACAATAATTTTTACAAAAACTGTAAAAAATATATATATTTTTACTTTAATTTTTAAAATTCAGTTTTAAAATATGTTGCCTGACATTACGAACCTTAGGCAGGTCCGTTTGTTGTAAAATCTCTTTTATGGTATAGAAGTGTGTAGAATATTATTTGTGTGGAAAATATTCATGATTGGTTTTGTAGGAATATGAAAGTCAACAAAGAAGAACAAAAACTGAAAAGTGTTAAACTGTGTTTGAGTCGGTCTACTATATTTTTGGTCATAAACTGTTTTTACTGGTACCATGTTATTGGACAAACATGATACGTCCAAATTTATAACATTTCAGTGAGTCCAGTTCAAATAGTAGGCCTATATTGAAATTTTTTTGTTTCCTTTTCCATTGACTCAATAAACGGATAACCATTGTTCATTTAAATTATAAGCAGAAACGAAGGCCACTGTTGGACAATTTAATAGAGCAAACAGACAATTGGTATATGTAAATACTTGTGCCACTGTGGTAAAACTCCAAATATACATTATACAACTACAGTGCTTAGTTAATTTACTTTGATTATCAATAAACAAATTGTTATAATAGCGAAGCCATTACAAAACATGGTATAAAAATGTGTGTTTTTGATCGCTCTAAATATTAATTGAATCCTGCAAGCCCAAAATCTAGACTTAAAGCACTGATATGTATTCAATATGCCTCATTCTTATGTTATAAGGTACACAATTTCCAAGCTTCTATGTGCCATTACTCTACGTGCAGCTCAGTCGGTTTTGATTTACAAACACATTTTTACGTATTGGTACCATGTTATCATGTTTTCATGCACTCGTGAAGGCACATTCTAATACCAGGATGTACAAATATTTGCTTGTTGTGATGCGGCAGTGCTTGGAAGCCTACATGAAATCCTGGTCACGGCACCAGAAATGTGATGTGGCGGTACTTCCACCACGCTACCAGACCATCCTGGTCACTGCACCAGAAATGTGACGTGTCTGTCGCATGAATGAGTGAAGATACTTACATTGCCTTCAACCACATATCCTGGTCACTGCACTAAGTAAATGTAATGTGTCATCACTGAATTTTCTGAAGCCTACATCGTTGTTGACTTACTTTACCTCTCACGTGGCCAGTTGTGATCGTTTAGTGATCATTAGTAGATATTTGCAGTAGGCTACTCAATTAACTTACAACTTCTTGGTGTCACTGTTTTTATTAATTAACTTTAAAAATTCAACTTTACATACTGAAACAGTTTAGATTGCAATCATGATAGTCTTAAATCATCTTCAAAGCCTGACGCTCCTGGAAGAGAACAGATCAATCCAAAAGACTTATGAAGAATTTCAAAGTTCCTAAAGTCCCAAACACGCTACGACATATTTTTACTTATACCGTCCTTGCTGAAACCACTAGCCCTCCACTCAGCCACACAAAACAACGGAGGCTTTTACATTAAACTATTAATTACTCACGGCTGCTCCGCCACTTCACTCCCACATAGCCCACGTACCGTTCCAGTCAGCCATCTTCGACACTTATTCTCTCCCTGCAGCTCCTCTGGTGGCCACCCCGCGCACCAAGGTAGAAACATAACAGAAAACTAAAACTAAATTAAATATAATGACAAATTACAATCTTTGTACTTTCAAACAACCTCAAAAGTAAAAACATTGCGTTAAAAAACCATAATTACATTTTAATTTGCAATACATTTTATTATAAATTTAAACTGCATGTCCTTCCATTGGCTTAAGCCGGCCCGCACAAACATGTCACCATATCTCTCTCACCCAATGAGCGGCCGTGCACGTGCACTTCATGAAAAGTAAAAAGTAGCTGAAAAACTGTTAGAAATCTAAATATAGCGATTCCAGGAACTGGGTAGGTACATCTGTGCCATCAAACTACACTTGCCAACAATACCCCCAGCCTGAAGTTAAAGTACAATAATAATTAAACTGCAAGTGATAATATTAAATTAAATTATAAAGTAGCCTCAGCCTAAACAAAACCAAATTAAATATGAATTTGGATAATTTCAACACTGGTACAAACAAAATGCCAAACAGTAATGTACTGAACTCCTGTCAACGATACCTGAAAATAATTAAATAGATAATAGCAAATTCAATAAATCAAACATAAGGAAATGTACAAAATAAAAACAAGACAGGAAATAACTAAGACCTAAGTGGTGGGTGGACTGCCTCATATTAATATGTACCTCAGTCGTCAAATGAAAATTGAGGTAAACATCCCGAGATTCCTTAGACCTATATCAAGAAAATTTCTTTATACAATAAATTTGAAAAGCATAATAATTGTTTACAATAACGAGCCTGTATACTGGATGAATTTCATTACCTTCCTTGCTATCTAAAAATCAGTATGAATAAAATCAATTTTTAAAAATAGGCCCTTCATATATTATGTGATTCAATAGTATGTAATAAAGGCAGCCCTTTTTTTTAATGTCCAAAAAATATTAAATATGTTATACAGTCACCTTCCGATTCAACAACTCTGGCAGTAATGACCCCCTCCCCCTCGCAGGAACCGTAAAAAATTGAAGAAAATTACTGCAAATAAATTACAAAAATTAATCTGCAAATGATTCCTATTTTCTCTCTAGAACGGTGCTGCCGCACACGTTTGTTCTAAACAGACGTCAACTCGCTGACATTTGCCAGCCCCTTCCTCCTCCCCTTCGACCACTAGTTTGTCATAAACTTGTCACTATTTCATCAAGTGTGTGCCATAACTTTTTCATCACTATGATTTTGCTTGTGCCCCTGGAGACAATAGCTTTTTTTTGTGCCTGTGATATTACAATTTTATTGATGCTCAGTTTTTTTACTTCTCTTGGTTTTAATATCAACTGATTTTTTTTTTTTTTTCAATTTGTTAAGTTTTTATTTGTGTTTTTGAACAATTTTTACTACCCTCACTGTTTTTATTTTATTAGGATTTTGGACTTTCAGTTTCAACGGAATGACTCAAAAAAGGACATTCCTTATGCTTATGAAGAAGTGTGAGATAATCCAGGAAGTGAATGAAAACAAAATGACTCTGACAGAAATTGCACGGCAGAGTAGCTTTCCAAAGTCAATGCTATTTACAATTCTAAAAATGAGAGGAATGTTTGCGCAGCGTTTTGTGTCGACATAAAGTCTGAGATGTCCATACAGGATACACTTTCATTTGGAATGTGTCTGCTTGTTGAAATAAGTCATTATATAAAAAAAATTTTACTATATTTTAGCAGATAACTTGTGGACATGGACATTGCGACACTTTACTTTACGTTACCGGCAAAGTTAATGCTTTAATTTGAGCTAAAGATAAACCGTAGATGCTCTTTCCGGGAATCCTTTAATTGAGATTGTATCGGTCTGTTAAATTATTTTAATAAACTATATTACAATATCTGGGCAAATAACTAACCGAAACAGAAGTTGCAGGCATGTGATCAGCAAAGTTGAAGCTTAAGTTTTTGCAAATGAAAGGTAGTAGATAATTCTTCATGGTAACCTTTCTTCCAGAATGTGTCTGCCCATTGAAATAACTTGTTACCATATAAATATTACGATATTGCAGCAAAGAGCTTGTTCAAACTGACGTTGAGTGTGCTTTATTATTTATGTTACCGCAAAGTTAATTCTTAATTTAGTTTTGACAAAAGCTCTAAGATACCTCTCCATGGTATTTTACATTGAGAATGCATCAGCATGTTGAAATAAATTGTTTTCATGAGAAATATTACAATATCTCAGTAAACAACTTGTGCAAAAGAAAGTTTCGCTCACTATGACTTAATTTGCCTGCAAAGTTTGTGCTTTGTTTTGTTTCGGCGAAAGGTCCGTGGAATTTTTTTGCATTCAGAATGCTACTGCCTACTTATGAATTGTTTTCATAAAAAAATATTACTATATTGCGGCAAACAACTTGCGAAAATAGATGTTGCGCATCCTGTAATTTACGTTGCTGGCAAAGTTTATGCTTTTACTATTTTGTGTCAATGAAAAGTCGTAGATTAAAGTAACCAGTCGTTTAGAATTTTGATGTTGGTAAAAATATATTTAGAAATCAATTTGTATTTTTTGCCCAGAGGTGACAGTTCAGCCTTTACGAGAAAAATGGGAAATTTTTACTGTTTAGGTTTGAGGGTTGCCTAAAATATGTCAAAATTCTAATGACCCTTTCTCCAGGAACTATGGAGAGTCGTAGAATCAGGAATTGACTGTATAACTTTTATTTAGAGAACCTGTGTAAGGTTTTTTATTGTAATAAAAATTTTAGAATAAATAAAAATATGAGCATAGGAAACAAATGATTTTTTACTTAAAATATATCATTTGTGGTTCATGATATTTTTAAATACATATTTTACAAACACAATATTTGCATTATCGAGTCAAGGAAATATGTTTATTTTCGTATGACCTTGATTAGATACCACCTCCACCCCACCGAAAATATTTTTGAAATCTATTTATTGTAATAAATACATATATTATCCATGTTCCTAAGCAACCTTTGTTGGAGCTATTTAACGAGCAGAAATATAATGCAAACATTTATTGCACAACACAAAGCATAAGAAGTTAACTTGCTTGCTGCATTCCTACTAGAAATGGCAATTCTTCTCGGAAATAGTGCAAGAAAAAAAATTCTTTATAACAAAGGCACTGCAAGGGGTGACAACTGCTGCATGCCAAAGTGCGGATTTCATAGATAATTATTCCCTAGAGATACACTTAATATATTCAAGGAGTATTTTTGTAGTCATTTTTCAAGTTGAGCTATCGAATCCCAGGTGGTTTACCTTAATGTAGGTAAGTGTGTCACGTAAAAATCTCTCAAAGGGGGAAAGTACTATTCAGTTTGTAGCAAGTCTCAACTCTTTAAATTAATGTAAGTCTGGTTGCAGACAATTAAAGAAACCAAATACAAAATTAATAGATAAATACTCTAGGCTGTCTGGTGACGTTAAACCAAAGGGAATTTTAATGACGAAAGTTGAAATTCGTAATTTTTAAAATGCTGCATCCTTTTACAACTAAGTGATAACAATACCATGTTCAAGGCCGTCTTGCGAAGCAGGGGGAACAACTTCTCAGCTAACATCAATGAAGTCCGTTTACATGAATTTTCGTAGCATAAAATGAAATTGACAGAATCCACCGCCAAACTGGCCAGGTCACTAGATAGGGCAAATGCCTCTCTTATTGACGACTAACGATTCCGGTTGTACCAACATCAACATGTGATACAATGTTTTGCAACTTAAGCATTTTAATGATATTAATGCTGTTGTAAAAGAAATGGAAGTTACGTTTTGAAATTGAAGGTTTTCAAAGTGTTTCGTAAATAAAGAAAATTCTCCAACAATTATTTATGGCGTTGAGTTGGACTTCCTGACTAAACATTACACTGCCGTCGTTGGTCAAACTTGTGAAAGCTGTTACAAATTTTAAATTAGACGAGAGTAAACATAATTTTAATTTAGAAATGTTAAAACAAAAGCATAGTTAGTGCGACGTTTGATTGAGTAAAATTACTTATGTTCAATTTACAAAATGATATGATAACCACTAATTCGCGTACCGGTAATAATAATAATACGAAGGTTTTTCGTTCCTTTACACAGTTCAGACATATTGGACAAAATTTTTACTGCATAATATAAAGTTTCAAAGAAATATTTAAAAGACCATTCTAATGAAAATATGAATATTTTTTTTTAATACGTAAAGATTACTTATGTACTAATCATAGCAGTACGATTTCAAATGTGTACTGATAGTCGGGTGGTAAAGGGCGTGTGGTAAGTACAGAGATGTAAGTTCGAATCTGCGCCCGGCAGATATTTTTTATTTTTTGTGGTCTTACAAATTAAAAACAATTCACGACGACAATTTACACGCACATTTAATATACAGCATGCCTTTACCAATACTTTTAATTCTACCAACGACGATATTGCGATACTAGCACACTCTTGCAGCTAACGATGTAAACAAACATGGCCAATGCTCGCCACATTATTTCAGGTAGAATTTCATGCTGCGTGGTTGGTACCTCTGGAAGTATTAGCGAGTCAAAAACACAACAGAAATAAGCAAAGAGGTCTAACCTGGCAGTGAACTCTCTTTTTCCCTTCCATACTCTTTGGGCCAGGTCTGCTTCTGTGTACATGAGGGAGGGGGGGGGAAGAGGAAGGAGGGGAAGCAAGAAGGTTGAAAGCAGAGAAGTATCAGCTAAAAACTACATAGATAGCACCTCAAACTATTTGTAGGTCAACAAGTCCAGTGTCAATCTATTCTGCCAGACTCTTTTGACACGGAGCTGAGGGAGAAAAGGAAGATGGGGGCACATGCCGACATCACACCCTCGTCTACACCTCTGATGGGCACTCCCGGCATTATCAGTGGACAAAAATCACCCTCCATAATAACAGATTTCACACATCCGTCACGTCAGTAGGTTTGTCATAATACTGTTACAAGTTTGGAGAACACACAAACTTTTCATGTGGGCAATACCCATGAGTTCTTTTGGGATAGAGGTCTTATAATTATAAATAAAAGAGTTAAATTAAGTACTGGATTTAATAGCTCGCAAAGCTATGAAATACACAAAACAGTAATCAAATATAACTCTCACAACACAATTAATTACGCACACAATTAGTACTGTTCCACAGAACGTTAATTAACTTAGACAATTAAAGCACAAGAATATTTACCATTAATTAATTAAACACTACAAATCACAAAATGCTGTCATGTATCCAATCGACAGTTACTCAATGACAATGTACAACCTTAACATTTCTAAGGGAGGATGGCTCACCATGTACAGTGCATCACCCAGAGTGCACCACTGTCTTCACTCTTGAAGTCTTCGGTTCGACTCCCGTCGCACACCTCTTCTTCACCTGTCGACCCGCAGCAGAAGCCCTCTTGTCTCACCCAGTACTGCTCCGA